>JAUMHG010034782.1:0-11004 GCA_032359395.1 Enteromius anoplus
CTACGAAGTGAGCCTAGGACTTATTCTTTTATCAGTAATTATTTTTTCGGGGGGATATACTCTGCAAGTGTTCAACACAACTCAAGAAAGCATCTGAATACTAATTCCTGCGTGACCATTAGCCGCAATATGATATATCTCAACACTGGCGGAAACAAATCGAGCACCTTTTGACCTAACAGAGGGGGAATCAGAACTAGTATCTGGTTTTAATGTAGAATATGCAGGGGGTCCATTCGCCTTATTCTTTTTAGCCGAGTATGCTAACATCTTATTAATAAATACGCTGTCAGCCGTACTATTTATAGGGGCCTCACACATCCCGAGCATACCGGAATTTATAACAGTTAATTTAATAACTAAAAGTGCACTATTATCTATTGTATTTCTATGAGTACGGGCCTCGTACCCTCGATTCCGATATGATCAGCTAATGCACCTAGTATGAAAAAGTTTTCTTCCACTTACACTTGCCCTTGTACTATGACACACCGCCCTACCGATTGCACTAGCGGGGGTTCCCCCACAATTATAGCTAGGGAACTGTGCCCGAATTCTTAAGGAGCACTTTGATAGAGTGACCAATAGGGGTTAAAATCCCCTCCGTTCCTAGAAAGAAGGGAGTCGAACCCATGCTTAAGAGATCAAAACTCCGTGTGCTTCCTTTACACCACTTTCTAAGGCAGAGTCAGCTAAAAAAGCTTTCGGGTCCATACCCCGAACATGAGAGGAAAAAGCCTCTCCTCGGCCAATGAACCCATACGTATTAACTATCTTACTATTTAGTCTAGGACTAGGCACCACCCTAACCTTTGCTAGCTCTCATTGGCTATTAGCTTGAATGGGCCTAGAAATTAATACCCTTGCCATCACCCCCTTAATAGCACAACACCACCACCCCCGTGCAGTAGAAGCAACCACAAAATACTTTCTAACACAAGCCACTGCAGCGGCAATAATCCTGTTTGCAAGCACAACAAACGCCTGAATAACAGGCGAGTGAAGTATTAATGATTTATCAAACCCAATTGCTAATACAACATTTACTATGGCACTGGCATTAAAAATTGGACTTGCACCTATACATTTCTGGATACCTGAAGTCCTTCAGGGATTGAATTTATCGACAGGATTAATTTTATCTACCTGACAAAAACTAGCCCCATTCGCACTGATTATTCAAACAGCACAAAGTATTAACCCCACATTGCTGACATTACTAGGGATTTCATCCACCCTGGTGGGTGGATGAGGAGGGCTAAACCAAACCCAGCTACGGAAGATCCTAGCCTATTCCTCAATTGCCCATATGGGGTGAATGGTAATCATTATCCAGTATGCACCTCAACTAACTCTAATTGGGCTAGCAACCTATATTATCATGACATCTACAACATTCTTAACCTTTAAAATACTGATATTAACGAAAGTAAATACACTCTCAACAGTTTGACCTAAAAGTCCAGTCCTAACAATCACGACCACCTTAGCACTACTATCGTTAGGAGGTCTACCTCCACTTACGGGATTTATGCCAAAATGACTAATTTTACAAGAATTAACAAAGCAGGACATACCAATCATCGCCACAGCCATGGCTTTGGCCGCTTTAATCAGCCTATACTTTTACCTACGCCTATGTTACGTTATAGCACTAACTATGTCGCCAAACACAATCAACTCATTAATTACATGACGAACCCAAACAACACAAAACTCACTGCCTTTAGTACTACTCACTATCGCCACAATCGGATTATTACCAACAACCCCAGCCATTTTAGCACTGGCCACCTAGGGATTTAGGTTAATATTAATAGACCGGAGGTCTTCAAAGCCTTCAGTAGAAGTGAAAAGCTTCTAGTCCCTGAATAAAACCTGCAAGATATTAGCTCACATCCTCTGACTGCAAATCAGATGCTTTAATTAAGCTAAGGCTTTTCTAGATGAGAAGGCCTCGATCCTACAAAATCTTAATTAACAGCTAAGCGCTCAAGCCAGCGAGCATTCATCTACTTTTCCCGCCGCCTGCCTGAGCAAGGCGGGAAAAGCCCCGGCAGATGTCAATCTGCTTCTTCGGATTTGCAATCCGACATGTTATTACACCTCGGGACTGGTATGGAAAGGACTTTAACCTCTGTCTTCGGGGCTACAACCCACGGCCTAAATGCTCGGCTACCCTACCTGTGGCAATCACACGCTGATTCTTCTCTACTAATCACAAAGACATTGGCACCCTTTATCTTGTATTTGGTGCCTGAGCTGGAATAGTGGGAACCGCCTTAAGTCTTCTCATTCGGGCTGAACTAAGCCAACCTGGGTCGCTTTTAGGTGACGACCAAATTTATAATGTTATCGTTACTGCCCACGCTTTTGTAATAATTTTCTTTATAGTAATACCAATCCTCATTGGAGGATTTGGAAATTGATTAGTACCCCTAATAATTGGAGCCCCAGATATGGCTTTTCCTCGTATAAATAACATAAGCTTCTGATTACTCCCCCCCTCATTTCTCCTACTATTAGCTTCTTCCGGAGTAGAAGCTGGAGCAGGAACAGGTTGAACAGTATACCCACCCCTTGCAGGAAACCTAGCGCACGCAGGAGCATCAGTGGACCTAACAATTTTTTCACTTCATTTAGCAGGTATTTCATCAATTCTTGGAGCAATTAACTTTATTACTACAACTATTAACATGAAACCTCCAGCAATCTCACAATATCAAACACCACTTTTCGTTTGATCCGTACTCGTAACTGCCGTACTGCTCCTTCTATCACTTCCAGTATTAGCCGCCGGGATTACAATGCTTTTAACAGACCGAAACCTTAACACTACATTCTTTGACCCAGCAGGAGGAGGAGATCCAATTCTTTATCAACACCTATTTTGATTCTTCGGTCACCCAGAAGTATATATCCTTATTCTTCCAGGATTCGGAATTATTTCCCACGTCGTAGCCTATTATTCAGGTAAAAAAGAACCATTTGGCTATATAGGAATGGTTTGAGCCATAATAGCTATTGGTCTTTTAGGGTTCATTGTATGAGCCCACCATATATTTACTGTTGGAATAGACGTAGATACCCGTGCATACTTTACATCTGCAACAATAATTATTGCAATTCCTACAGGTGTAAAAGTATTTAGCTGACTAGCCACCCTACACGGAGGATCAATCAAATGAGAAACACCAATACTATGAGCCCTAGGGTTTATCTTCTTATTTACAGTGGGCGGTTTAACAGGAATTGTTCTCTCCAACTCATCACTCGACATTGTTCTTCACGACACCTATTATGTAGTTGCTCACTTCCATTATGTATTATCAATGGGTGCTGTATTCGCCATTATAGCAGCCTTCGTACACTGATTCCCCCTATTAACGGGCTACACCCTTCACAGCACTTGAACAAAAATCCACTTTACCGTAATATTTATTGGAGTAAACCTAACATTCTTCCCACAACACTTCCTGGGCTTAGCAGGTATACCACGACGATATTCAGACTATCCAGATGCTTATGCCCTATGAAATACGGTATCATCTATTGGATCACTAATTTCTCTAGTAGCAGTAATTATGTTCCTATTTATTCTATGAGAAGCGTTTGCCGCTAAACGAGAAGTATTGTCCGTAGAACTAACAACAACAAATGTAGAATGACTTCATGGCTGCCCGCCTCCTTATCACACGTTCGAGGAACCAGCGTTCGTACAAATCCGATCAAATTAACGAGAAAGGAAGGAATTGAACCTCCATATGCTGGTTTCAAGCCAGCCACATACCCATTCTGTCACTTTCTTTAAGATATTAGTAGAATGAGAATTACATCACCTTGTCAAGGCGAAACTGCGAGTTAAATTCCCGCATATCTTAAATTTGAACTAATGGCACACCCCACACAACTAGGATTTCAAGACGCAGCATCACCTGTTATAGAAGAGCTTTTACACTTCCATGACCACGCACTAATAATTGTATTCCTGATTAGTACTCTAGTACTATATATCATTATTGCAATAGTATCAACCAAACTTACCAATAAATATATTTTAGACTCTCAAGAAATTGAAATTGTATGAACTATCCTCCCAGCCGTTATCTTAGTACTAATTGCCCTACCATCACTACGCATTCTGTATCTTATAGACGAAATTAATGACCCTCACCTTACAATCAAAGCAATAGGACATCAATGATACTGAAGCTATGAATATACAGACTATGAAAACTTAGGCTTTGACTCTTATATAGTATCAACCCAAAACCTAACTCCAGGACAGTTTCGACTGCTAGAAACAGACCACCGGATAGTAGTTCCAGTAGAATCTCCAATTCGTATATTAGTATCCGCCGAAGACGTTTTACACTCCTGAGCTGTCCCATCTCTAGGGATAAAAATAGACGCAGTACCAGGACGACTAAATCAAATTGCATTTATCGCTTCCCGCCCAGGAGTATTTTATGGCCAATGCTCAGAAATTTGCGGGGCAAACCACAGTTTTATGCCAATCGTAGTTGAAGCAGTACCCTTAGAATACTTCGAAAGCTGATCATCACTTATACTAGAAGACGCTTCGCTAGGAAGCTAAATATTGGACAAAGCATTGGCCTTTTAAGCCAAAGACTGGTGATTCCCGACCACCCCTAGTGAAATGCCACAATTAAATCCAAACCCATGATTTATAATTTTAGTATTCTCCTGATTAATTTTCTTAACCATTATTTTAACTAAAACTTTAAATTATATTTTACCAAATGAACCAACCCAGGTAAATAGTGAAAAACACAAGACTGAATCCTGAAACTGACCATGATAATAAGCTTCTTTGATCAATTTGCAAGCCCATCCTACCTAGGAATTCCACTAATTGCTATTGCAGTTGCACTACCATGAGTGATATACCCAGCTCCATCACCCCACTGAATTAACAACCGACTCACCACAATTCAAACATGACTAATTAACCGATTTATTAATCAGCTGATACTACCACTAAATGTAAAAGGACATAAATGAGCATTACTATTTACTTCACTAATAATTTTCCTAATTACAACTAATATACTAGGTTTATTACCATATACCTTCACCCCAACAACACAGCTATCACTTAACATAGGGTTTGCCGTACCATTATGACTTGCCACAGTAATTATTGGAATATATAATCAACCAACGATTGCCCTAGGACATCTTCTGCCAGAAGGAACACCAATTCCACTAATTCCAGTACTGATTATTATTGAAACAATCAGTTTACTTATCCGGCCCCTAGCCCTAGGAGTTCGACTCACAGCCAACCTCACAGCAGGTCACCTGCTTATTCAACTCATTGCCACAGCCGTCTTTGTTCTTATACCAATAATACCCACAGTAGCAATCTTAACCGCTACCGTGCTATTTCTGCTTACACTATTAGAAGTTGCAGTAGCAATAATTCAAGCATATGTATTTGTACTTCTTCTAAGCCTTTATCTGCAAGAAAACGTATAATGGCCCACCAAGCACATGCCTACCATATAGTTGACCCAAGCCCATGACCCCTAACCGGAGCTATTGCTGCCCTACTAATAACATCCGGCTTAGCAATTTGATTTCACTTTCACTCAACAACGCTAATAACTCTAGGGTTAGTTCTTCTCCTACTAACCATATATCAGTGATGACGTGATATTATTCGAGAAGGGACCTTCCAAGGACACCATACACCCCCAGTTCAAAAAGGGTTACGATACGGAATAATTTTATTCATTACATCCGAAGTGTTCTTCTTCCTTGGGTTCTTCTGAGCCTTTTATCACTCAAGCCTAGCACCTACACCAGAACTTGGAGGATACTGACCACCCACAGGAATTATCCCACTAGACCCCTTCGAAGTACCACTCCTTAACACAGCTGTCCTATTAGCATCAGGAGTTACGGTAACATGAACCCACCACAGCATCATAGAAGGAGAACGGAAACAAGCCATTCAATCCCTGATATTAACTATTCTACTTGGACTTTACTTTACTGCACTTCAGACCATTGAATATTATGAAGCACCATTTACAATTGCAGACGGAGTTTACGGCTCAACATTCTTCGTAGCCACAGGATTCCACGGACTACATGTTATTATTGGATCAACTTTCCTAGCAGTATGCCTTATTCGCCAAGTACAATACCACTTCACATCAGAACATCACTTTGGCTTTGAAGCCGCTGCCTGATACTGACACTTCGTCGACGTAGTATGATTATTCCTTTACGTCTCAATCTATTGATGAGGCTCATAATATCTCTAGTATCAGTATCAATACAGGTGGCCTCCAACCACCCAACCTTGGTTAAATCCCAAGGAGATATAGATTAATTAGTGCTTTTGTATTACTAAGCCTATGTATCTCTAATATAAACATTAAATATGAGTGGCTCCTACCGCCCAATCTTGAATAAGCCCAAGGAGATATAATGAAATTAATAATTACCCTTCCACTGCTCACAGCACTACTATCCTTACTTTTAATAATTTTATCATTCTGACTACCTCAAATAAACCCAGATTCAGAAAAACTCTCCCCCTACGAATGTGGATTTGATCCACTAGGATCCGCTCGACTCCCATTTTCATTGCGCTTCTTCTTAGTAGCTATTTTATTTTTATTGTTCGATTTAGAAATTGCCCTCCTCCTTCCATTACCTTGAGGAGACCAACTCCACAGCCCCACCAGCACATTCTTCTGAGCCACATCACTTCTGATTTTATTAACCCTTGGACTAATTTATGAATGAACCCAAGGGGGCCTAGAATGAGCAGAATAGGGAGCTAGTCCAAAACAAGACCTCTGATTTCGGCTCAGAAAATCGTGATTAAATTCCACGACTCCCTTATGACACCCGTACATTTTAGCTTTAGCTCAGCATTTATTCTAGGACTAATAGGGCTAGCATTTCACCGGACCCATCTACTATCCGCATTACTATGTTTAGAAGGGATAATGCTATCTCTGTTCATTGCATCAGCCCTATGAACATTACAACTCGAATCAACAACCTTCTCAACAGCCCCTATATTGCTATTAGCTTTTTCTGCCTGTGAAGCTAGCACTGGCCTAGCACTATTAGTAGCTACATCCCGCACTCATGGATGCGACCGACTACAAAATCTAAGCCTTCTACAATGCTAAAAGTATTAATTCCAACAGTCATGCTATTCCCAACAATTCTATTAACCTCCCCCAAGTGACTATGAATTACCTCGACCGCCCACAGCCTCACAATTGCCTTAATTAGCCTAACCTGATTAAAATGAACATCTGAGACCGGGTGAACCTCCTCAAACATGTACCTAGCCACAGACCCTTTATCAACACCTCTACTGGTACTCACATGCTGATTACTCCCACTTATAATTTTAGCTAGCCAAAACCACATTAACTCAGAGCCAATTAGTCGACAGCGATCATATATTATGCTGCTTGCCTCATTACAAACCTTTCTTATTATAGCATTTGGAGCCACAGAAATCATTATGTTTTACATCATGTTTGAAGCCACACTAATTCCGACCCTAATTATTATTACTCGGTGAGGCAACCAAACTGAGCGACTCAACGCAGGCACTTACTTCCTATTTTATACCCTAATAGGGTCACTGCCCCTTTTAATTGCCCTGCTCCTACTCCAGCATTCCACAAGTACACTATCCATACTCACACTTCAGTATTCACAACCATTACAACTCAACTCTTGAGGACACATAGTCTGATGAGCCAGCTGCTTAATTGCATTTCTAGTAAAAATACCACTCTATGGAATTCATCTTTGACTACCAAAGGCGCACGTAGAAGCCCCAGTAGCAGGGTCAATGGTGCTAGCGGCGGTATTACTGAAGCTGGGAGGATACGGAATAATGCGTGTAATAATTATACTTAACCCCTTATCTAAAGAACTAGCTTACCCATTTATCATCTTAGCTCTTTGAGGGATTATTATAACTGGGTCCATTTGCCTACGACAAACAGATTTAAAATCACTGATTGCCTATTCATCTGTAAGTCACATGGGGTTAGTAGCAGGAGGGATTTTAGTCCAAACTCCTTGAGGTTTTTCAGGAGCAATTGTTTTAATAATTGCCCACGGCTTAGTATCTTCCGCCCTATTCTGCTTAGCTAATACAACATATGAACGGACCCACAGCCGGACAATAATCCTTGCCCGAGGACTACAAACAATCTTCCCATTAACTGCAGCCTGATGATTCATTGCTAATCTAGCCAACCTAGCACTTCCCCCTCTACCTAACCTAATAGGAGAACTTATAATCATTACAACATTATTTAATTGGTCTCCCTGGACAATCTTATTAACTGGCCTAGGCACCTTAATTACTGCCAGCTATTCCCTATACATGTTTCTCATAACTCAGCGAGGCCCGACACCTAACCACATTAAAGGATTACAACCATATTATACCCGAGAACATCTACTAGTAACAATACATTTAATACCAGTTATTCTTCTAGTACTAAAACCAGAACTCATGTGAGGATGATGCCATTGTAAGTATAGTTTAATTAAGACATTAGATTGTGATTCTAAAGACAGGGGTTAAAACCCTCTTACTCACCGGGGTAGAATGAATAATGGTAAGCACTGCTAATTCTTACTCCCCGAGGTTAAAATCCACGGCTTCCCCAAGCTCCCAAAGGATAACAGTATATCCGTTGGTCTTAGGAACCAAAAACTCTTGGTGCAAATCCAAGTGGAAGCTAAAATGGTATTAATTATAAGTACACTACTTCTACTAACCTTCTCTATCTTGGTATACCCTCTGCTTAAAACATTAAGTACAAATCAGCAAGGAACCAATATAGCAAGTATAACAAAAACTGCTGTCAATTACGCCTTCCTAATTAGCCTACTACCACTGATAATTTTTCTCGACCAAAAGACAGAACAAGTCATTGCAAGTTGAGAGTGGATGAACGTTCAAGCATTTGACATTAGCATTAGCTTTAAATTTGACGACTACTCTTTAATTTTTATCCCAATTGCTCTATATATTACCTGGTCTATTCTGGAATTTACAGAGTGGTATATACATTCTGATCCTAACATTGACCGATTTTCCAAGTATCTACTAATCTTTTTAGTAGCCATACTCGTTTTAGTTACAGCCAACAATATATTTCAATTATTCGTAGGTTGAGAAGGTGTAGGAATTATATCATTCCAACTCATTGGCTGATGACATGGGCGTATGGACGCCAATACCGCAGCCTTGCAGGCTGTCATTTATAACCGAGTAGGGGATATCGGGCTTATTTTAGCTATGGCTTGACTCGCAATAAACCTTAACTCTTGAGAAATTCAGCAAGTATTTATTCTGTCAAAAAACTTTGACATAACAATACCACTAATAGGCCTTTGCTTAGCAGCGACGGGAAAATCAGCCCAATTTGGGCTTCATCCCTGACTGCCCTCCGCCATGGAGGGCCCCACGCCAGTCTCCGCCCTACTACATTCAAGTACAATAGTAGTTGCAGGCATTTTTTTACTAATCCGCCTTCATCCTCTTATGGAGAATAATCAGCTAGTCTTAACCACCTGTTTATGCCTAGGAGCATTAACCTCATTATTTACAGCGACCTGCGCTTTGACCCAAAATGATATTAAAAAAGTCGTAGCCTTCTCAACATCAAGTCAACTTGGACTAATAATAGTAACAATTGGCTTAAATCAACCACAACTAGCATTCTTACACATCTGCACCCACGCTTTCTTCAAAGCTATATTGTTCTTATGCTCAGGATCAATTATTCATAGTCTAAATAATGAGCAAGACATCCGAAAAATAGGAGGCCTATTCAACACTATACCGGCCACTTCGACCTATTTTACGATTGGTAGCTTGGCCCTCACAGGAACCCCATTCTTAGCAGGGTTTTTCTCAAAAGACGCAATCATTGAGGCCCTAAATACTTCATACTTAAACGCCTGGGCCCTAATCCTAACGCTAATTGCCACATCATTTACCGCAGCATATAGTTTTCGTTTACTATATTTAGTAACTATAGGAACCCCACGGTTCCTATCCCTGTCTCCAATTAACGAAAATGACCCGTCAACAATTAACCCTATTAAACGACTTGCCTGAGGTAGCATCACTGCAGGACTTATTATTACACAGAATTTTTTACCAACAAAAACCCCAGTCATAACAATACCACTAATTATAAAAACAATAGCCCTGTTAGTAACAGCTCTAGGATTGTTTGTAGCCATGGAACTAGCCAACATAACGAGCAAACAAATGAAAGTTCTCCCCGCTATCAAACTGCACCATTTCTCAAACATATTAGGATTTTTCCCGATAATTATGCATCATCTAGTACCAAAGCTTAAACTTATTATGGGTCAAACAGCGGCCACACAACTTGACAAAACATGGCTAGAAGCCATTGGCCCAAAAAGCCTGACAACAACGCAAATAATTATAACTAAAACTATAAACGATTCCGCCCAAGGAATAATCAAAACGTATCTTACCATCTCTCTATTCACCCTTATTTTAGCAACTTCCTTAATTTTTATCTAGACCGCACGAAGAGCCCCACGAGTTAAACCACGGGTAAGCTCTAATACCACCAGCAAAGTTAGAAGTAGAACCCAACCGCAAATTATTAATATACTTCCACCAAGTGAGTATATCGTAGCCACACCACTTACGTCACCACCTAAAACAGAAAAACTCTTTAGCTCACCCGCAACTACCCAAGAGCCTTCATATCAACCCCCTCAAGAAAACCCCACCACTAAACCAACCCCCAGCAAATATATTATTACATAACCTAATACAGAATAATTACCTCAAGCCTCAGGAAAAGGCTCAGCAGCCAGAGCTGCTGAATAACCAAAGACCACAAGTATTCCACCTAAATAAATTAAAAAAAGCACCAATGATAAAAAGGAACCTCCATGACCAGCTAAAACCCCACACCCAACCCCAGC
>JAUMHG010034783.1:0-11003 GCA_032359395.1 Enteromius anoplus
AGAAACAAGGCTACTCCTTTTAAAGATGAGGTCGCTTTCTGTCGTCTCTTCTCTTACAGCTCAAAAATGAACCAAAATGGCATATAGACTACATGTTGCAGTTTTTCTTGTGTTCTTTCATTTTTGGTTATTGATTTATTTATATAAATCGTGGTTATAGACCATGTGAAACCTGTTGTTTGCTAGCTTTTGTTAAATGAGTCCATCAAAAACATATTAGTCATTTTAATTCTAATTTAGTCTAATTTAAAGTAATCTTGGTGGTTGGTGGTTAAGGGTTAATCGGTGGAGCGTCAGTTTTTGGTTATTCCCGTAATTGCGCAATCGAATTTTTTTTTGTAATTATTTTATTATCATTAGCTCTATTGTTTATTAGTTTTTTTTCGCGATAGAAGTTAGTGATAATATCACATTCTATATATAATAAATTCGCCTTTTGAATAACCACGGAAAGGAAAAATCTATTTATAAGGAAATCAATTTATAATTCTTATTTTGTTAACATACTCAACTTTTCTAGTTGTTTAAAAATGTATATTTATACATTTTTTCATTTATAATTATTTTTAATTTGTTTAAATTGTAACTCAAAGCAGGTATTGCACACTTTGTAATTAACATCTGATGCATTTTGAATAAAAAAAAAAAAATCACATTAAAAAATTATACTGATGCTATATACAAACATTACTACACCAGGGTCCTGAAACAGCAGCTGCCATTACATCACCCGGTCGGTAGATGGCGCTGTCAAAAAAAACTGAGGGTCCTGAAACTGCTGCTCCTCCAGTTGTGCAGGAATATACTGTTGGAAAAAAGGGCCTAATGCATAATTTAGGAATTCTGATCCTAAACGCCCAAACTACATTGACTCCTAAATGCCTGCGCTTTATTACTAACAGCTGCTCATTCACAAAGATGCTACAAACCGTGCTTCCCATCTCTCAAACACACACACGCGCCTCGCGCTAGACTGCCCTTAGAGCTCATGTATGGTTATGCGATATATCTATGGGTATAAGTTATACCCATAAATATATAACATATGATTATGCCTGTTGAAAGATGACGTTATTTTCCTGACGTGTCAAGCAAGTCACGTGACCCCTCATATCGGAAATGCACGTTGGGTTAGAGCAGTCGGCCAGCAGATGGCACGATGCTACTGGATCCAGAGGCGTTAACGCACAGATTATGGCCCGGTTAACTGTAGAAAGCACCTTGTGAGTCAAGCACGCTGGAATGTGACTGGATTCACTGTACAGCGCGAGCTTCAAGCTCAGCTCGCGTTAAACTACTCTAAACACCGACCTGGAGTCTAACGGCAGCGGAAAGCGGCAGCCATATTTCCGCGTGCTAACGTGTTTCGCTCCGGCGGATTCGGCGGTGGCTTAGGCCTGAGATGTGTGTGTGTGCGTGCGCGTTTTCCGCACAACAGGCTAATAAAACGGAAAAAAACGCAGAGAACAAGCGTTTCCTTGTAAAAACAAAGACATCTGCACAAACATACAAACGCGATAGTAAAGTTCCGCGACTGCTTCGAATGAAAAAGCGCCAGTGTGCGTACTGATGCTAAACACGGACCTGTAGAACAAAATGACGAAAACCATGCGCTTATGCACACACCTGACGGGTGATCCTGAACTCTGTGGGTCTGAAGAGATGCAAGCAGAAGAGAGATGCACCGCGGCAGAGCTCATATAAACTCGCACGCGGGGGCGGGGTTAATGACGCAAGTATTACATATTCATATCTCACAATCACTGCTCTAGTCTGTCTGCAAAAAATTCATACCACTAAGAAGTGCAGGGCAGAAAATCAAAAATATTCCACGGTGGAAACAAGAGTGTTGTAAAGCTATAAAAGAAAGAAATACGGCATTTAAACAAGTTAGGAAAAATATGAATATAAGTAATGTGGTAGAATATAAGAAAGCAAGAGCAAACGTTAGAAGAATAATTAATAAAGCTAAAAATGAAAGCTGGAGAGAATTCTGGTGTACCATTGGAAAAGATACTCCTATGGATAAGATATGGAATATGATAAGAAAAAAAGTCGACTCAAATTTCAGTTTTAATTGAAGAGGATACAGTGGCAGTATCTGATAGAAATAATGCAAATGTTTTGGGTAAGGTTTTAGAAAAAAAACACATAGAATTAAACTAGGAGAAGATTATGAATTAAAAAGAAGACATATTTAAATTAAATTTTGATATAATGGAAAAGAGAAAGAGTAATAATAGCGGATTTAGAGTTTACCATTACAGAATTGAAAATAGCTTTACAAAAATGTGCCAATACTGCTCCTGGGTATGATAAGATTAGTTATGTAATGATAAAGCATCTTACAGACAGTATACTATTATTGATACTTAAAGGTGCTCTATGCGATGTTGCAGGATTTTAGCTCGATTTAATTTTTATCTCAAACCGTATGCATCACCCCTTGATAGTCTTCCTGTCTGCCCTGGGGAAAAAACCCGATCTCGAAAGACAACACAGAGGCTGTAATAACAAAAGAAACACTTTGGACACAACAAAAACAAACTTCGGCAAAACAATCGGCAAGGAGAGGTGGTGTTTAATGCGCGTTAAACTCCACCTCTTCTTGCCGAACGGTTGGCCGAAGTTTGTTTGCGCGTTAAATCCCACCTCTTCTTGCCGATTGGTTGGCCGAAGTTTTTTTTTATTTGGTGTAGGTCCTGCACCCCTAGTGTTTTGCAAGATCGCATAGAGCACCTTTAAATTATATAATAAAATATGGATAAAAGGAATTCTCCCTAAGATATGGAAGAGAGCATTAGTAATTCCAATTGCAAGACCAGTTAAAAACCCAACAAACCCAGGAAATTATCGACCATTGCATCAACTTTAAATTTGTGTAAATAAAGATGATAGTTCATAGATTAAATTACATGTTAGAAAAGACAGGTAAGTTATGCAATTTTCAGTGTGGATTTAGGGCCCACCATTGACTGTTTGAAAAAATTTCAAGGACCACCTTTCCAAATATGATACTATGAACACAGAATAACAGAAAACTCAATAAATACACTGCTGTCAGTGAATTAAACCACTGTATCATACGAGATCAAGTCAGCTACATAGATTAAAACATTGGAAGCTTTAGGTTGCACAGGTCTGTCTCTCATATCTGCTTTTTTTTTCAAAAAGCTATCCATATTACAGTAACGTGTTCGTTAACATTACTGCATCTAATTGAACAAATGTTCAAACTGACGCTGTGATGTGATAAGTGTTGCAATTTCTAAACACAGATTTAATTCCAAACATCTGGACTTTCATGTTTTTTTATCATATAAATTCAAAAGAATAATAAGATTATTACAAATAACAAGATTTTTCAATTAAAAAATAAATAAAAATTAATTTGGAGTGATCTACCACTGCCTGCAAGGCCCGCCAGATGGGGCTCCAAGGCCCACTAGAGGGCCGCGGCCCACTGGTTGAGAATCACTGATTTAGAGGTAAAAGATCAACAATGGATGCATTAATAAAAATAAATAACGAAATAGAGATCAGTGTTTAAGGCAGAGAATGGTATCCCATAAGGAAGTGTCATACGTTCAATGCTTTTTAACATTATGATATTCTTGATGATTTCGGATACGGTGTAGGATGTGCGTTATATGCGGATGATGGAACTATTTGGAAGAGAGGTCCGAATGTAACCCAAGTGATTTCATGTATACAAACAGCTATTAAAAAGGTGGAAAAATTGAGTATAGAAAGTAGTTTTAAAATGTCAATAAGTAAATCACGTTATATGTTATTCAACAGAAAAAATAAATAAAAGGAAACTAAATTGCTATTGTATGGAAAACCATTAGAACAAGTATATGTCTTTAAATATTTAGGAATTTGGTTAGATGAGAGATTCACCTGGAAAAAAACATATAGAGGAAATAGATAAAAATGTAGGAAGACTTTAAAAGTAATGAGCGCGATAACTGGGAAAGAATGGGGAGCTGAAAAGCAATTAATATTAACAGTATATCAGGCTTTAATAAGATCTACTATAGATTATGCTTGGTTTATTCTTCAGCATCAGAATCTTTATTAAAGAATTTAGATAGGATACAGTATAGAGCTCTTAGAATATGCTTAGGAGCAATTAAAACAACATCAGTTAATGCATTATTAGTAGAAGCAAATGAAATCCCATTAAGTTTAAGGAGAGAGAAATTATCTTTGGCTTACTGGTTATCTTTAAAAAGTTACGCTGGAAATCATGTAGCTAAAGATGTTTTAATTAACTGTTGGGAGTACTCAAACAATAAAGAATGTAGTGTGTCACCTGCATGAGTAAAGGTCCCAATGTGGATCATTCCTGATTTTAAAGTAGACTTGTAAACTTGGAGATTCAGAATGGGAGGAAATGGGTAATAATACATTTCAAGTCAATAAGTATATTTAGTAAAAGATTTTATGGTAGAATGCATATTTACATTGATGGATCTAAAGATCTCACATCAGGAATTACAGGAGTAGGAGTATTTATACCAGATTTGAAAATAGCTATATCTAAAAGAACAACTTCTAAATTGTCTGTTTATTCAGTTGAAATTATTATTATCATATTAGCATTAACATGGAGAGAGGAAATAAAACCAGACAGAGTAATAGTTTGCTCTGACTCTGCTTCTTTGCTGACATTATTGATTTCCCAGCAGACTTCTAGAGAGGATTTGTTGTGTGAAATTTTAACATTATTATGGCGTATTAAAAAAAAAAAGGAATAATGGTGGAATTCTTCTGAGTACCAGCACATGTAGGAATAACTGGTAATGAACATGTTGATGAATTAGCAAGAAATGCTTTAAAAAGGGAAGTTATAGATTTTAATGTTCCTTTAAGTAAAGGTGAAATGAAAACTATTATTAAAGGAAATATTATCAAAGGATGGCAGGAAATATGGAATACAGATAAAAAGGAAGGCATTTATATAATATTTAAAAAATTGGTAAATTATAAAGGAAATATTAGAGGCAGAAACAGAAAAGAAGAGGTCATAATAACTAGAATGAGATAAGGACATACTGGGCTAAATTATTCATTATCCAGAATTGGAAAACATGAGCCTGGTTTATGTGAGAACTGCGGTGAGAAAGAAACAGTGGATCATGTATTATTTAAATGTACAATGTATAATAAGGAAAAAAAAGGACCTCACATCATATTTAAATAAAAAAAGATAAGGCAAATAAGGACTTGGGATATTTATTGGGATATGATTTTAATAGAGATATAGAGGGATATATGATTCTAATAAAATATTTACGTAGAACAACATAATAGGATTTAAAAATAGAAAGTGGATGCTCTATTTTTTTCTAGATTTTTAGGAGATCATAGATTTAGTCTGGAGAAGCTGAACACACAGCGCCATGTGGCTCCTGGGGAGAAGGAATAGAATTGAGCATTGAATGTTTATATGAATAAGCTTACATACGTAATATGGAACATAAAAGTAAAATAAAGAAGAAAACAAATAAAATTATTCATGACTGCACAACAATAAAAGTAGGTGGCGATATGCACTCAGGATGCAAGGTGCCAATAAACGGAAGAAGAAGAAGTCTGTCTGCTGTTCAGACTAAACAGAATTCATTCGGCTTACACATATAATATAGAGATATATATACAGATATCTCACGGTTGTCAGTGATTCTCTCAGATCGCGTTTTTTTTTCTTATTTCCCTATTAGTCCTCCCCAAGACAGAAGGCGAACTGGGTCCCAACTTTTTGAGTTTATATTGAGCACTCTGAGTCATTTAGACAAACACAGCAGCTTTTTGTGCACTTTGGAGGCCGCTCTAAAGGGCTGCTGGTCACAAAGCCAAGACTATCTGCCTGGAGAGTATATACTATAGCCCTGGCTTAGACCTAGGCCTGGGGGCACACTTTACCAGAGGTATCAGCTGGTTTAGGTGAGTTTGATTAGGATTGAAGCAAAACTAAGCATGGGAGTGGATTACAAGCATAACAAATAAAACAGCAAAGAAGAAGCTCAGTCCTGCAGAGTTTATCTGCAGCACTCATTAAGAACACCTGATCCAGTCCTTCAGGCCGATCAGCTAAATAAGTGTTTTCATTTAGGTGTTGATAAGGTGCTATAGAAACACTGTGTAATCACTATGTAAAAATTATTTATATGTACATTTTACAGAAATACTGACAATGACTCAATTGTATTATAGCAGTGGATCCACCACAATCAATTTATTATTAAAAATGTTTTTCAAAACAGTCTTCAGGACAAGAGGTTTGAAGAATGGATGATGATGTTTTAAGGTAAATGTCACTTTTTATTGTACCATTTCTTGCCAATCTGTAATTTTGTCAAATTGACAAAATTACAAACATGAAAATACTCTTCTTTATTGTTATTACTATTATTAATGAACAGTTAGTTATGTTTTTTATGTTGTTAGTAGACACATTTAACCACTTTTTTCAATAAATCTCTATGTAATGTTATATTTTGCAGAGTTGGTGTCTCAAAAGATAATGGAATGAGTAGGAAAAACAAGACATTTTAAGCAGAATAAGAATGGGACATTGTAGCCTTAATGGTACTCTTTATATTATGCGAAAACACCCACAGGAATGAGTGTGAGATGCTTAAGTGTGTTCCAACATCTTGTCATTTTGCAGATGCTTTTATCCAAATCGACTTACAATTGGGAAATACATGCTTTTTAAGAGGCGAACAGAGGAAATGCTCATAATTCCAGTTTCTGGCATTGTTAAAATAAGTACAATCTGGAAAGGCAAGCAATAAGTAAAGAAAAACATCTATAATATAATATATATAATAATTCAGGATGAAATCAGGGGTTAAAAGAGATAAGTTTTCAGCTGTTTTTTGAAGATTGTCAGGATTCCAGCTTTTCAGATAGAAGTGAGAAGATCATTCTACCAGCCAGGAACGAGAATGTTCTGGTGAGGGATTTTGAGCCTCTCAGTGATGTATGATGCTTCGCTCATTCACAGATATCAGGCTTCTGGAGGGGATCTTGTACACAAGAAAGACTAGAATAAATGACCAAATTACAGAGTTTAGTATGAGTAGAGTGAAATGATAAAAGTTTGTTAGAATCTGCAGAGAAACAAGAATGTTGGGAACATGAGTATGTACACTACAGTAGGTTTGGATGGAATGCTGATAAATCCTAATTACTGTAAATCCTAATATGTTCAGCTTACTTAGAAAAACTTTGGAAACCGATTGCCTTGTTTTTGCAAAGCAAACTTAACAAGAAAACCGAAGTTTACTTAATAATTAGATGCAAGTAAAGAAAACAAACACAACCCAAGTAAATTTAATTACAAACAGGAAGTTAATTTAACATAAATCCTAGTTAACATACTCTAGAATATTTATTAAACTTACTTAGGATTTAATAGTAAGACTTTATTTCATTAACTTATGGTAACTAAAAAAAGAACTGTATGGTGTACTTGATCCTTTACTTTAAGTTTACTCACTCACTTAGTATAGCTACTCACTGACTCCCAGAGTGCATTGCAGCAGAATAAATTACGCAATTCCTTTGTTTTACAGTTGTTGTTGTTGTGTTAATTTGCAAATTTAATTTGTTGTCTTGTGTCAGTAGTACCACATTAAGAAGAGCAAATAAAATTGTTATAAAATTAATGAAAGTGAATTTAATTTAATTGTTACCATTGTTGTGATTCTCAGACTGAATGATGAAGTCAGTGTGTGACTTCAGCAATTTACCACAATAATTTAAGTTTTATATCATCCAAATTCTCAAGTGACTTATGAATAAAATCTAAAGTGTAAAAGAACTTTAGAGTATATGAAACTTAAAAACAACACTTGAGAGACATCACTAAAACAAAATAACTATATAGTCATAGGTCACCAAAAGCAACCTATTTATTACTTTTCTTCCTTTGAAACAAATGACTCTGAATTCATGTTGCATCACTGCATTAATTGGAACAAAATTATAAAGATGTAGACAAAGTTCTAAGTGTCCAACCAAAGGGAACGCTAATCACTATAATATATAAATAATATTAAATAAATAAAACATTTTAGGAAACTCTTATGTGGCATATGTGATGTTATGTTATATTGAAAATGCAACATTGAAGATGACTTTGTTAAACGTGTGAATTCAACTAGTGAAATATAACATGGGGAATTTTTTCTTCTTCTGTTGTTATGTTGTGCATTAGCAAACAAATTAGTGCACTGCTGCCTCTCACTGCTTTATTAGTGTCATTGGTTTCTTTGTGGCTACTTGAATATTTTAAGTAAGTGTCACTCAAAGCAAGTAAGTAAATTGTTTTATTTGCCTTGAAAGTTGCTCTAACTTGGTAAAACCTAGTAAGTATAACAACTAAGTACACCTTACTAACTATATAAGTAAGGTGAACTATTCGGTTTTACAGTGTGGTAGAATAGATGGTATAAAAAGTCCTACAGCAGTAATACCTGCAATCCCTCCTTGGCTATACCAAATGGCGACAGTAGACCTACATGCATGGTGAAATAAATAAGGATAGATGTTTACCTAAAGAAATAATAGTGGAATGTTTGAAACAAAAATGTTTCAGTAGTATTCAAATATATAGGGATAGACCATATGCACTCCACTCACAATCCAGTCGTTTACCTCAAATATGTTCGGATGATTCCAGAAGTGGCCCAGAAATAATATGTAATATGTAATGGGAGAAGATAGTGGAGGAGGAAGAAATAAAAGGTGGAAAGCAGTGGAAAATAGGAGAGGATAGAAAAGTTGGGGTCAATCTTTGGATTCAGGTAGCAAAAAAGGGAGACATCAGAAAAAGGAAAAGGGAAGAATACAAAGTAATGCTGAAATTCGCATCTGAGTCTGATTCTGTAGTAAATCTGTTGAAAATAACTAAAGTGATCAATGATGAGATGGGAAATATTGAAAGTGCAAAAATACTGAGGGAAAGGAAAGTGTTGCTGTTCTGTAGAGATAATCCGCTACAAAAGGCACTAGGAATGAGGACATTATTGGGGAAAACCGTAACATGTTCAATTCCAGAAGGAAAGAAATATCAGGAATTCCAACGGATATGTCTAAAGAATATAATATCTCTGCAGCAAAAGTAAAGGAGGTTAAAAGACTGCAGTATGTAAAAGACAAACAGAAAAGAGATAGTCTTTCGGGGATGATACTTTTCGATTAGGACAAGTTACCTGAAAGAATATACTTAGAATACATAAGTTATGTTGTAAGACCTTATTTACCTCCACCACTAAGATGTTTTAAATGCCAAAGATAGGAACATGTGGCAGCAGTGTGTAGAGGAAAGCAAAAATGTGCAAGATAGAGAGCATGGTTTTGGAAAATGTGAACAAGGAGTAAATCCTAAATGCTATAATTGCAGGGGAGAGCACATCACAGGGTATAGGGAGGGTGTCAAATGAGACAAAAGGCAGTAAAAGGGCAAAAAATAAAAGTGGGTGAAGGACTAACATATGCAGAGGCACTAAAGAAAGTGGAGCAGGAAGGAAAAACAGAAAAGTATGAGACTGCATCACTGTAGAATGTAGAATTGATAAATAAATAATAAACAATAAATTAAAAAAATAAAAACAATAAATAATATAGACATTCAAGTAAGAACAGGTATGAAGTGTTTTTACATGTATGCAAAATGGCATTATTGTTAAGTGTCCATGCCCGGGGGGAAAAACCGTTCCTGTGTATGGTTGTTTTGGTGCTAAGTGCTCTTTAGCATCGAACAGATGGCAACAGATAAAAGAGGGAGTGTGCTGGTTGTGAGGGATCCAGAGTGATTTTCTTAGCCCTTTTGTTTACTCTGGAGAAGTATACAGTTCCTGGAGTGGGGAGGGATGTAAAGACATGTACAATTTGCATAAAAATTGTAAATTAAAAACAACAGTATTTAGTTTACAGGTGTTTAACCAACAGCACATATAGCCATTTTCCATCTTCCACTCAGATAGGCCTACTTACTGACTGCTCGGACTGTACAGGTGGAAGAATATATTATGTACCGGATGTGGAGGGATATGATTGTTTTTCTGACGACTGTGGATTTGTTAGTAATAACATATGCTTGTGTGATTTGTCCTGTAGTCCATTTTTTTCTTCAACACCAGTCTTTATTGCCTTCAGAGGTGTTGACTATGGAACATATTTTAGTACGATTTCTGCACCAAGGCACTCTGTTTTTTGACCTTCATCTGACTCCTGTTCTATTGGCTGGTAAAGTTCCTGTTGGCTGTCCTAGAATATACTGTTTGTCATTAAAATGTCAACACTATTTAGAGCTATAATAACTTGAATATACACTGTGTATTATTATTGCTATTATTTTTCTTCATCCTTATGAAAATTAACCATGGTTTGACAATGGTTTAACTACAAATCCAACCATAAAAACTATGCTTCCAAAATCATAGTTTAAAGATGGTGCTTGTATTACAACAGTGGGTATTCAAATGGAAGTCAACCATTAAAAAACATGGTTTTACTACATCAAAACTTAATTTTATTAGTTAATTTTCGTAAAGGCAGCTATACAAATAAAAGGAAACACACACAATTATCTTGTTAACATACATCAGTTCGATGTGAAAAAACCAAAGGCACAGCAGATGATATAAGTCATACGTGATCCCCTCGTGCGTCTTTAAAATCATCAGGGGAAAAATGATCGCTGCAGACCCTCCACAATTTTACTAAGTTTATGGGTGTGTTGATATCCAACCGAAGAGCAAGTAACCATAACTTCAAGTGATCAGGGGCCTATTTCTCAAAGGAGGTTAAGTGAAAACTCAGAGTTAGTTAACCCTGAGATAAGGGAAACTCTAGGTTTTCCGTATCAAAAAGGCATGTTTTGTCAAACCCGAGAAAGCAGGGTAGCTCAAGCCTGTTTCTGAAAGAGAGGTAACTATTACTCAGAGTCAGTTACCGTGGTAACTTACTCTCTGAACCTAACC
>JAUMHG010034784.1:0-11002 GCA_032359395.1 Enteromius anoplus
CTAAGCTACATACCTTCTATGTACATATCAGACAACAATTTAAAATATTCTCTCAATGCATTCTATGGCACCTTTAAGTTTTGCGACGATACAAGAATGCTTTTCTTTGCGCGAAGAAAACAAAACTAACATCACATACTCAATCTTTCTCCTATGACTTGCGTCTTCCGCCATTTTAGAGAATTTTACTGCGTGAATGTAAACATAAACCGCAGCAGATTACGCAAATGTGCGTGCTTTCACCCGGATGTAAACAAGGCTGATTAGGTCAAATACCTTAAAGCGTGTGTATACGGTGAGCTAAGATACTCTAAAATGGTTGAAGACTCAAGTTGCAGTAGAAGAGTAAATGTTGTCATTTTTGCGAAAAAAAAAAAAAAGTATTCTCGTAGCATCGCAAAAGTGAGGTCGATCCACTGATGGACTGTTTTACCGATGTTTTTATTAAGTTTCTGGATGTGGATCATTTCAGTTGTGTTGCTGTCTATGGAGGGACAGACGGCTCTCTGACATCATCAAAAATATCTTCATTTGTGTTCCTAAGATGAATAAAGGTCTTATGGGTTTGGAACGACATGAGGGTGAGTAATTAATTAATGACTGGTGATCAGTTACCACTGTCAAGGTGCAGAAAAGTGTAAAAGACGTCACCGGAGTGCTCCATCTGCCATCAGTGGTTCAACCGTAGCGTTATGAAGCTACAAGAATACGAATGAATTTTGTATGCAAAGAAAACAAAATAGCAACTTTTATTCAAAGATTCGTAACATCACCGCAGCACCATTTCTAGTGTACGCACATTATGTACGCAGTTCTGTTTAGACGCAATGAAAGACATGCTGTTTATGCAAAAACCAAAATGTAAATTTACATACAATACATATTTTTCCCATTGCGTCTACCACTGATAATGCAAAATCAAGGGGAAGATCAACATTAAATGTGTACAAGCTTTTGCTGTTTCCACCTTTCTATGTGTAATGAGTGTGAGGCACACACAAGTAATGAACCTTGCATTACATTGCCATTTTTCTTGGTTTGTGCTGACCCTGCTCAGCTTTAAAACAGCTTTGATCTGCACTAAAGCCAAGCTGTGAGCAGCGTGCTGTCTGTAGAAAACAATGTGGTTCACACTGCTGTGACAGGAAGTGCTGGCAGAGAGTTTTACATGATGAGAGTGAAGGTAATTAAATTAAACAATGGCAAGAGTTAGCCATTGATGTTGTTTATATATAGACTGTAAACACAGATATGTAATTAAAGTAATAGTACACCCAAAAATTAATATTACTCACTCAAAAGTATTTCCAAACCTGTATGAATTTCTTTGTTCCGCCGAACACAAAGGAAAATATTTTGAAAATCTCTGTAACCAGGCTGTTTTGGGTTACCTTTACCTTTATTTTATAAGTCAATGGTGACCCAAAACACACAAACCTTTTCTGGAAGAGGTAAACAATCCATGCTCCAGTCCTCGAAAGTGAGTTTCAATCATTCACAAAGTAAGTAAATCAGGAAAAAATAAATATTGACAAAACATGAACAATTACAAAATTAAGTTAATCTATAATTAAACGTGGAAATAAATAATTGTGGAATAAAAGTTATCATGAATGAAAACAAAACAAGAAAAACTATGAATTCTACATATATTTTTAAATAACTTTACAATATTAATTTTTCAGTATTACTTTTATATATTTCAATATGCATTTCACCAAGAAATAAAACTCTAAATACCACTGACATATGTTTACTATTCGTCTTTGTTTTCTTTATAGAAATATCTAAACACTTTCTCCAAGACAGATTCTCCACATTGCATCCGTCCCTAGTTCCATCACTTTTAATGCAAAACCCAGCGTAATCTGCTTCGACATAATTATCTTTGATCTTTTTTAATACCATTTTGGCCAGAGTATCAATAATTTCGTTTTGTATGTTGTGAGAGGTGTATTTTGCATTTAGTGGGATGTGTTTGTTTATTTCATTAAATTTGGGGTCCTTTGCTAGTGTGTAGTCAATCGTAGAGAAATCATCTTCATTTGAGCTCTCCACACTGACACGAAGTGGAAGTTCATTTACTGCTAGGAACTGAACTACTTCTCCAATTGTTTTTATATAATATCTATTTTTTCCATTTGTGTTGGCCCTAATAAATTACCAATAGTTTCCCATGTGGCCTCTCTTTGGGACATTTCAGACCAGGCTTTTGAATTTTTTATGTGGCATTGACTGGATGCGTGCTTTGTGAGTCCCTCGTCCTTTTCCAATGCCGTTTTCCAATTATTAAATCCTTGTTTTGTAAAAACCAAATCCCTGTCATTGTTCCCGCCAAATTTACGACATGGGAAACAAAAGCTTGCATCAAGCTTTGCTGAATATTCGAGCCATGGTCTCCCGCGATACCAGCCTGGGTAGAATGAGCATGCGTTTTTACCAAAATTACGCTTGGGGAAAACAAGAGCCATGGGTTGTGACGGTGCTATGGTGTTCAAGCCTATGTCTACATCATCCGCAGCGGCCACTGGACTGCGAACGGTGGGGGCAGCGTGGGCTGTGGCGCTTGTGCAGCTAGAAAAACTTGTACTGGTACTGGACCGGGCACAATGGTTTGTGGCGAGTCCACAAGCAGTACCACCCGATGAGCCGGGACCGGGTAATGACTCTGTCTCCACTGCTGCTAAATCCATAGCACTGCTGCTACTGCAAGGTTTAGCTTTAGCAACCAGAAATCTGTCACAGCATTTAGGGGGGCATTGCCCCACCTTGCCCCACCTTGCCCATGCCTATGTCCGGGCCCGGTCCGGAGTCAATTATTCTTTTATAAACAAGTTATAAACATGTTTCAACTAATTTTATAGAAGAAAGTGCTCATCACCAAAAGTAAACTGTGCCTTATTATTGGGGAATTGGAATGAAGGGAAATCAATTCATCCTGAAGGTTTGTGTTGGAAAATGTGGGGTTCAAAATATCACAAAAAGTTAAAGGTTGTTTAGACAAATGGAAGTAGATTGATTCATCTGCAGAGTAAAATTGCAGCATTTATGTTTACTTCTTGACATACAAATGAATGTAAGCTGGAACGAAATCCGTTGTGAAACCGCAGTAAAACATCTTTTTTTTTTAATGGACCCAAGTACCTGTATCTTTCTTAACTGCCACCTATAGTGAGGGAAGAGGTGCCGTGTCCTGTTCACACTCTTACTGAGTTGATAGCAAACACACACACACACACACACGTTGGTTTTTCGTGATTTATGGGGACTCTACATAGGTGTAATGGTTCTTTTACTGTACAAACTGTATGTGGTATTGCCCTAAACTGACCCTACACCTAAACCTACGCCTTACAGGAAACTGTGCACTGTTAGATTTGAATACTTTTAGATTACTGTTAGATTAATAATACTTGTCACTTCTAAACAGTATTTTACAGGATTCTACTACATCATGGAAGAGGTCCAGCCAGAGGGGCAAAAAATAACAAAAAACCTTCATTTATTTATCATTGACGTATTGATTCAAATTTGCATAACCAGTTTTGAATCGTGAACATTATATTAAATATTTTTATTTGACTTAAAGATAAACAACAAAAGCTTCTCAATTCTAAGGAGATAACATTTTTCAGTGTCAGTATTAAAAATCTAAAGTTATTGAGATTTAGATTTCTCAAATGTGGAAGAACAGTAGATGTCCAGTTAGTGGGGACCTTCTTACAGTACAGGCAATAACAATAAATTATTAACAATAAATAAACAAATACAACAATAAATATTTACAATGCAGACATACATCATAGCTTAATATTATACAGCATATCATTAGGCATACAAGATAATCTACTAAGATGCACTTCTATGATTCGTTTTACACAATATATTATACACTATTCAGCACCTTCCCCTGCATATGCCCTACACATACCAGTCTACTCTTCACATTCTAGCGACTTATAAAATGCTTGGGCCTCCACTGGCATGTAGGCTATCATTGACATGAGGTCCTGGTACTTCTCCTTCTTGATGGGGAGAGGGTCCTCGTAAGCTCGAGCATATGTGCTGGAGAACAAGGGGGGTCGAGGTGATTGATTCTGCCAGGTCTTCCATCCCTCATAGAGACTATGGCTTGTTTTGGTTTGAATATATCATGGATCAGCAGCTGAAATTAAGATTCAATAAAGAATTCAACAAAGATTCTACCTTCTACGCACATATTCCCAACACTATTAATCAACTCTTTTTAGTTTTTTACCTGTTACTTTCAACCACATCATGGATGTGATTAGGAGGCCAGGTGGTCGCTTTAGTGTTGCATCAGGGAGCTGCCTGAAGTCTGCACATGCCATCTCTATGACTTTGAATGGACGCTGTTGCCTGGCTCCACAGATCATCTCTGTGACATTGCTGGAGGTGTAGAATGTGGACATCTCACACCTCTTCTCCAGTGTGGCAAAGGAACGGTCACAGGGACAGAAGGAGTGACCAGATACCATAAACTTTAGCTCTATCTGACTGAAGTACCGTCTGGGCACGAGCAGGGCCATTAGGTTTAAGACTCGCCAGTTATTGTTCTGCCCACAGCATCGGTCACTATAGATGATGAGCTTACGTTCCTTTGCCTGGACAAGGGGCGCAAAAGATGTTTCTACCCACTTCAAAAGACAACTGGCCACCTCGATGGAACCTCTGTGAGCGATGCCCTCATGCCAGAGGCACATTGTAGGAGGATTGTCAGTGCCCATCTCCTGGATACAAAGGTTGTAGTTGGCCAACTGCCGTTGATAGAACATGTTGGAATGTGTCAGGTTTGGTGTGTACACTACCCCCTGCATGTCCATACAAATGACATTGCAGTCTTTATTGGCTTTGGCCCACTCTGTGTCAGCCTGCAACTGGGTATATGCTTTTTCAGCTTTACGGTGATGAAGCTCACTCTCGGTTGCAATCTTCAGCCTTTCTTCATCTGTTGTTGACGCTGTTAATTTTGAGAACAGGACATCACATTTTGCACACTTGTCACTTCTTGGCTGCCCAAAACTGTCACTATAGAGCCAGAACTTTGCAATGGATGATGGATTATTTTCCTTGTAGAGGCGATACATGCGGAGAAGGGTTAAATCAGGGCTTAGATAGCTCAGCACACCTGTTCTCTTGTTCATGTCAACTTTTTTTTTTTGCAGAGGTATTTTTTTCTGCAAGCGGCATCGTCGTTTTTCTTAGTGGACATAAACATACGTTTTTTGGACTTATACGGTTCTTCGTTGCATGCACTCAATTGCTAGGGAACCTCCATAAATGCAGTTGGTGAGTGGGAAAATCCTTTTGACTCAAGTGATCTGTACTTCATCCTTTATCCAAATCTCTAGAGGAGGTGAGGACTAACCCACCCTGGCCCTGCCGACAGGTGCCAGCCCAAGGAATCCCCTCATCCTTGTCACACTGTTAAGATTACTTGAGCAAACACCCAGAAATGGGGAGCTACTGTCATACTCTCCCAGGCCTTTCCTTGTATGGAGAACATTCATCAATGTGGACGACAGGTAGGAGGTCACAGGATAAACCAAGACTAGATTATGCTTCAGTCTTTTTTTTGACCTGCAAGTAGGTTTTTTTTTTTTTTTCTTCATCTTGAAGACGCTGGCACAGTTCTCCTGGATTTAGTCTGTCTCAGTTTGTTCTGTTACTTCATGTAATTCCAGACAGACTGGATATTAATGTACTGTATGTATGTTTGTGTGTGTGCGTGCGTGTGTGTATGTGTGACGTAGTGAGTCCAGAAGAAAGAAAAACAAAAGATGATGGCTTACTCTTGAGCACTTTCATGCAAGGGTGGTTTATTTACTGTGCCAAAAGTCCAGGCAGTCCACTGTGAAGAACATATACAGGTGTGCTCAAACATATATACAAAGTAGGAAAATAAAGATGAAAAAAAACAACTAGACACCATATCTGCAATATACAACAAGTAGGGTGATTTATTCGAGATAGCACAGTAAATGTCTCACGTCAACCAGCCCCCATCTGAGAGTCCAGTCTCCTCTTTTATAGGCCAGACTCTGCCCCTTCATTGATAATACCGGCAGCAGGTAAGTTCTCAGGTCCACCAAAAGCCGTTTTACATCAACACTGCAAGACATTAATTAAATCTAAATTAAGGAATAATGTTTCCACCTTGAACTGTTCAAATAAAACACATATTCATAATTATTATAACCACCACTGTTTTATACAACATTATGTGCCACTGCAGTTGCAACCCAGTCACTCCAAACCTTCTTCTCATGGGGCGACCCATCACTCCCACAAAACAGTGTGTGCAGAGCTCTTAAGCCACCGAAGGTGCAGGCACTCCGAAGTGCTTGCTGATCAGTTCCGGACACACTTCACAAAATACTAATGTAACCCTTATTCTTAAGTAATAATCACATTATGATATGCTTTTTTGATTTAATTAACAATTACATTTAAAAAGGAAGTATAGGATGGTATTCTAGAGAATTGTGTGCTTCTAGTCTATTCTAGTTGGTGTTTGGTGATGAGTTTTCTGCATTTAAAGTCACACAAGAGGTGTTCAGCCTTTGTTTTCTGAAGACCAGTCAAACTCTTCATCATTTCTTTTTTAAACTTGCCTTATACGCAGAGGCACTGTCATGTTATCATACAAAAGGGTGCTTGCAAACTGTTAGCTACTATAAAATTGGAACAATTTCATATCATTATACGCATAAACATTAAGATTTGTAACGTAACTTGTGTAAATAACTACTTAATGTAGTCGAAACCTGTTCATTAGAAGGGGTACGCCAATAATCGTGTCAATTACAGTGCATTGTCTTACATTCTGCAGACACTCGATGACTTTTTTCATGTAGTTCTCCTGGCACGGGTATGGAGTGAAGGGGAAGTCCACAGTGACTCCTCTGAACACCCCTCAAAACACACTGATCACATGTAAAAAAGTTGCACCAAGTACATCCGTGCTTTGGTGCAGCGGGGTGTGGCATGTGGCATATTTATGTTACTCTATGCAAAGCACTTCCTGAGTGTAAGTTCTCACAATTAAAAAAATAATCAGTAGATACTGCCTATTATTTGGGGTCTTTTTCTGATCATGGCACTGTCTCTTCGATATACATTTAAATTCTTTCCTATAGAATCCTCCCAAAGAACTAATCAATGAGCTTGACTGTACATCCTGGTTCACTCTGACTGATGCATTTTTTTTCAAAACATTGCACAAATCAGGGACAAAATGCTAAGTAGTTTAGAAGGCGGGTTAATTTATGTAATTTAAAGAGCATTTTAGGATCCCGATGAAGCTAATTAAATCAGAACTTAGTTTAGCTGGTGATTTAAACCATCCAACATTATGAGAAGAAGAAAAAAACAAGGCAGAGGAAAGAAAAAGTGAAGAGGAGCAAAACATTGCTGAGAGTGGGCAAGAGGAAAGCATAGATTAGGGAAGACAAATGGAAGGAAGAGAGGAAGGAAACATACCTGAGAGAAGAGAAGACAGAACAGCTCAGGGAAGAAACTATATGTAGTTTTAACCAATTTCAAGAGAAAGCGCGATCGAAACGCAACTCAGCTGTTAGCAATCAGCTAATGACCACCGCCTACATTGTTAGCCAACCAGTCTAGCCCAAATTCACTATAAATATACCAGATTCCTTCCCCGCAGTATCTCGCTTTTTGCTATCCCTCCACCTCCCCGTGTCCTCCGTTCTCTCCTAATGGGGGGCACGCAGGGTTCGAGCCGGCCTTGAGCCTGGTCCTAGCTAGGGCTATCGTTACTAGGGCTCGAAGTTCTCCGAACCCCCGGCTCACCCCCGACAGCACGCCAAACCTGCTACCATTATTGAGAAAGCGCAAACTCTTGAAACAGTTCGGGGAAGGCTGTCAGTGCCAGGCACCAAAATGAAGTATATTGAAGTATATTTATTTCACTCAAGATGAAGTAAAAAGAAGGATCATGGCAGAAAACATGTCTAACAACGTGTTGAGAAGTCTTACAGTATTAGGGTTTGTATATGTTTATATCTTTTCATTTAAATCCAAATTTATGTAACAGTAACATATATCGGTTTTATCTAAAGGTTTGCAAAGAGGTTCTCCCTGAGGACCTAAGAAAACAAAGACCAAATGAAGCCAAGACAAAAATTTGCATAATCTCTCCCCTTAGTGAAGCAGAGGCTACGGCTATGGTTTTTTGTCTTATATTTCATGAGCTGTAAATATTAAAAGAAATGATGTCCCTGAGTTAGAAATGTCATATTACTGTTACTAAACGGCGAATCCTTTTTGGACCCAATTCATCAACAAACGCGTTTGGTTTCTCTCTTTTTAAATGAGTTTGTATAAAATGATCTGCTAAATGAACTAATGATAAAGTCATATAAATCTTTCCTGGAAGGAACTATTCAAATGATTTCCTTTCAGCTAACGTTAGTCTAAGCAGTCATTTCATAAAATTAATTCATTACACTGAGGCAGGACACGTCTTAAATGCAAAATTTGAGCCACGCGTTTCCTGATTGGATGAACAATTTTTACTCAAGCACCTCCCTTGTTGACCCATGAACGCATCTAATGGAATATTCGCGTCATAGGAAGGGCTTCTGCCAGGTAAAATTAGTTTTGTGTATATCTAAAAGGCAAACTTTGGTATAATGAATCTAGTATTTATTTTCTGTTTATTCCTGTTTCTATTAAAGTACGAAGATGTATCGAACAGCTCCTTTACATAGAGCAACGATGATTTTGTCCTTCATAGTTTCAGAATCCTGCCTCTGCTTGCTAGTAATTACGTCACTATATAATAAATAATGGGAATTAATCATAATTATTTATATACATTTCCCTTAATAAGCTGATTTGCTATACTGAGCAATACTATGCTGTACTATACTGTACATTTTAATTTAGTCACATCCTGGCAAAGCTTTCTATCTCATAAATTTTGCAAGAAACTACTTAAGAAACCTTCTACTGTGTTATAATCCATTATTTTAATATAATAATGCATTGCACTGTCAGAAGCAAATCAGAGCAAAAAGGCTGATTTCACTCGACCATTGGCTGACAGAGCAGACGTGCTTACAGTAGCAAAGATGTCCAGGCACATTCATTAAAAATACAGTTCAGATTTTAGACACAATAACTACCTAGCGTGACTACCACCCGCTGATCACTATTTTCTGGATATCTGGTGAAATAGACGTCACTTTAATCCTCACTTTAGGTAGCCAAATATGTCAGATAAAATGCTACATTGGACATGAACTTTTCATCCTCCAGCAGGATAAGGTGGTCAGCTGCTGTCTTGCTCTTGCTCATTCGAAGGAATGCTTTGATCTCATTCAGTAGCACACAGAAGCGATCCAGCGCTTTCCCCTTGCTTAACCAGCACACATCCTTATGAAGCAGCAAGTCGTCGTGGGTGGCATCTGCTGACTCAGCCACAAGTTGTCGGAAAAGCCTATGCTTGGTGCTTGATGCACCTCTGACAAAATTAATGACTTTCATCACTTTGTCCGTAACATACTTGAGCTCACCATGCAGTCTGGCTCAAAGGACACCGGTGGATGTTCAGTGCAGCGCATGCATTTGGGGAGCGTGTTCTTTCAGCCTGCTCACCAGACCTCTGTGCTTTCCCACCATAGCAGGAGGAGCCCCATCTGTCACGATCAGGTTAACCCTCTGAAATGATAAGGAATGCAATTTAAACAATTCTTCCAGTTTCGCATGTATAGCTTCTCCAGTTGTGTGTCCTTCTAATGGAATTAGAGACAGCAGCTCTTCATTGAAATCCTTCCCATCAAAATATCTCACATAGATGCACAACTGGGCTACATCTTTGTTGTCTGTTCTCTCATCAATGGCTAAAGGAAAAGTTTGCGTGGCTGACACTGTCGATAATTATACCCTGCACCGCATCAGACACCGCTTCTATGCGGCGGGCAGCTGACTTGACAGAGAGCGACATCTGTTTCACTGACTCAATCACACCAACGATCGACTTGTTGGCATCAAGTTCCTCCAAAACTGTCACCATCATCTCCTTGAAGACCTCTGCATCAGTGAATGTTTTGTTGTGCTTTGCGAGCACCCAGGATGCTTTTAGAGATGCGCTAGTTACCTTCTGTTGGGATGTGAGACCTCGCACCAAGATCCTGTTGCTGTGTGCATACCCTCTTCTGAGGGAACGCAACCTTGAAGTTAGCATGCTTCGTTTTGTGGTGCCGTCTAATATTGTTTTTTGCATACCGAGACAATTTGGTTACAGATCAGGCAGGTGGGCTTTGCATTAATAAAACTGGGCAGGATGAATGCATACTTCTCTGTCCATTAATCATGAAAGATCCTGTTTTCACTGCTAACTTTTCTCTTTAGATTTTTTTTATAGTGCCATTTTTTTGCAGCTAACAGCAACACGTGGAAATGTGTGTGTGGGTGATTTTCGTTGTTGTTTTTAACAAACGTGCAGATAATTAATAGCAAATTTAACCTACATCAGCCAGCTTGAATGTCTCAGTAATCTGTTCTGTCATTTCACAAGCGCCTACATTTTCATCTTCTGTTATTAATTAAATAAATTAGCCATTGTTGCCCGCCATGTAATGGCTTGAAAAAATCTGACCCGAGGCCAAACTTATTGCCGACCCCTGCTATAAACTTATCAGACAAACATACATCTTATGGGTAATATCTCTGATTTAAAGTCATTTATGGCATCTCTATTTTTCATCTCAAATGTTGTGTCATAGCTGATGATTTGAGAGTATCCACATTTCAATGATTCTTCCAAACTGGCATATGCTAAATCCACAATGTCTGTGCATTCCTGTATTCAGACGAAGGTCCGGAAAAGTTGTAATATGCCAAATAAATCCTGGCAGATGCTATGCCAATTCATAGAGACCAGAGATGGGTGACTCGAGTCACATGACTTGACTCGAGTCTGACTCGAGTCACAATTTTCAGGACTTGCGACTTG
>JAUMHG010034785.1:0-10998 GCA_032359395.1 Enteromius anoplus
TCAGCTATAAAATATTACTTCTTACCTATAAGGCACTTAATGACTTAGCTCCTACGTACCTAACTAGTCTTCTAACATGCTACAATCCATCACAATCTCTAAGATCGCAAAACTCTGGACTTTTGGTAGTACCAAGGATAGCAAAGTCCACTAAAGGAGGTAGAGCGTTTTCACATTTGGATCCCAAACTCTGGAAGAGCCTTCCTGATAACGTTCGGGGTTCAGACACACTCTCTCTGTTTAAATCTAGATTAAAGACACATCTTTTTTGCCAAGCATTTGAATAATGCATCTCAACTTTTCCTGCCGTCTGATCAGATGTTCATTATTAATCTTTTAGCTCTGGTTTTACAAATCTTCATTTTCCTAGTTTGAACTGCAGCTACGCTAATTTTGTTCCTATTTGTTCTGTTTCTATCATCTGTCATCCCATGGTAAGTACTGTAGGAATTAACAAGCGCCACCCTGGATCCAGTACACTTAAGAAGAGATGATGCCAACCCCACAGAGCACTTCAAATGATGCCAACTCTGAAACAACATGCAGCACTACCAAACTAATTTATAATGTTCCTTGTCTGTTCGATTACGTCATTAATTGATCTTTACCTCACATCTGTGCCATATATACATGTACAAGCTACTACTACATATACTGTAAAACTGTAAAAAAAATTACTTTGATGTAAAGCTGCTTTGCAATGATATGTATCGTGAAAAGCACTATACAAATAAATTTGAATTAATTAGAATTGAATAAACGAGGGGGCGGTGCTGATCAATTGTTATGGCAACTAACAAGACACAAACATAAGGGAAGCAAGGCGCGGTTGGAGACAAACATTCAAAATAAAAGTACTCAAAACACTAAACAAGGATAACACAGACAGACAACATAACAGTTATGTGTTGTTTTCTTTTTCTTTCTAGAGAAACATATTAATTCCAAGGGTAGACACAGAAGTTTTTTTTTACCATTTGTCCAATTCCAATCCTGATAAAATGGGATGCAGGATGACGGTGTTTGACTTGCAGTCAAATTATTTGGAAAGATAAAGTTATATTTTTATGAATTCTTCACTTGACAGAAGTACTTTTGTGCACTGTTAAATCACTCTGTTCAAAATGAATGAAAAGAATTCTTCAAATATTACATATGAATTTCAGATGCAATAGCATTCATGTGAAATATTTTAAGGAAAGATTTTATACAGCCAGTGCAGTGTACAGATGTTGTGAGGGCACGGTGACTGGAAATAGTGCTCCTAAAGAGTTATGGCAAAAATACAACAGAACGTCTGTTCTATAGAACAGTCTAGGCTACAGAGCATTACACCAACAACAAACCTTTGTGCAGCAGCAGTTGTACTGTACTGTGTCACTGGACCTATTTAATTTGACTAATAGTCTGATCAACAACAGAAGGAATAGACATTTTCTGAGTGCCTATCTCTAATCATTATTGCATGAAAATATTTATTTTCATGATTGAAGAAGAACTTTTCCTCTAATAAGGAAGCCCCTCAATAGGGAGAATGTTTTGTTTGGTAAAAAGTTTATAGTGATCTCTAGGTGTAGTGTGGAGTAACCTACCTCACATGTGTCCCACAGCTGCTGTGCCAGCTGAATGATCTGTGACATCAGGAGTCGAACAAGTGCACTTCTCACAACAGGACTTCCCCCCAGAGCCAGCAGACACTCTGACAGCACACTGTGGACTGAGAACTAACAGCAGAAGGAGACCATGTCAGACTGATCAGTCTCTCTTTACATTATACTGTACAGTGATGAACTCTCCAAAAAACAACACAAAACAATTATTCCATTTATAATTAAATAAACATACTGGGAATACCGGATATGCTGCGTTTGTTAGAAAAAAAAAATGTTCCAAAATGAAAACATTATAGCAACACTCAACCTAATCTCTTGCATGCATCTCATGCACTTTATTCACTCATTTAGTTATGGAAGGAGTTTATCGGACAGTATCCATCTTTCATGACAAGGAGCAGCTCTAGCAGTAGATTTAGTTAATAAACATTAGAATAGCACATCCGGCAGAACTTAGGGGTCAGACACATGTCTTGTTATCATTCAAGACTACTGTAAATACTAATTTCTTTAGCCAAGCACATGCCTAACTTATGTCTCAAAGTTATGTGGCATTAGGCAAATCTGCCAGAATCAAAAACATTTCTCTGGAATTTAATTATATTTAATATTTTCAACCTTCCTTGGCTCTGTGTGCTATTATCCTGCATGAATCTGGTGCTGTCAGATCCAATATAACTGGCTGCTCCATCCAGAGATGCTCTCGGGTCTTTAACGTGGAGTCTGAGTCAAGTCTGATTTTTTTCTCTCGCTCCGGAGAGAGAGATAGAGAGAAAGCACACAAAGCTGAAAGGGCTTGAATAAAGAGTGGTTGTATTTAGATAAAAAATACTAGAGGATATAGCGCTGAAATATATTTCCTATGCACGATTCCTCAGCGCTTGTCATTGGATCCACTCCACTGTTTTGGAATGTTTGATGTTTTGACACGTTGGTACTGACAGAAAACTCCAAACAGAGTAAAAGGAACTCTATTCAGTGCGTGGTTGGTCTCACTCTTAATAGAGTGAAATTAACAATGAAGCAGAGTTATATTTTATGAAATAATTAAGTGATAAGTTAAAATGATGATTGAGCATTTTTGAGGAACAGCTGCTGTTAACAATCAACATCACTGTGTCTTCAGCCACAGCCTAAAAAAAAATAAAAAATCTCTCAAGATTTGATTAAACAACTCCACAAACAGCATCACCAGATTGATTTTATTGTATTGTCTACAGCTCTATTTGACAAGTAAGGTTTAGATGTCAATGTTTTATTTAAAAAAACAAAAAACAAAAGAAAAACCCACAATGCCACCATAATTGTGGTCATAAATGTGTAGCAGATGAGCTTATGTCTTTAGCTTATAAGTCATTTGAAAAAAAGCTTCGCGAAGTTTTCTTTCTCTGGTTTATTGACTGACATTCAGCTAATACTAAACTACAAAACCGAAAAGAAATATATAAATAATGCTTCAGTTTTGAATATAAAGGCATTGCATCTCCCCAAGCTTCTAGACAAACACTTATCAGAAAAAAAGTCAGTCTGGTTAGTAATAAGTGATGCTGGCGATGCTGTTTGTGGAGATGTTTACTCTTCCTCTGCTGAGATCTTCAGAAATTGAAAGCCTTTTCAATTTCAGTTGATTTCATCTGTGGCTGAAGTCAGTTGTACAGGGAGGTATTGTTTTTTTTCTTCAATGATGTTGATCACTAATGCTCAATGATCACTGAATTAGTCACTTAGGGAGAGTTTTGCAAATAACTTTGTTTAGAGAGGATCACTGAACGCGTAATCACACACGGCTGGCAGCTTGTTTACCTAATTATCCCTCGTTTATTCGCGCCCAATCAAATCATTAACCCTTCACTATAAATTCTCCCAGTATCTCACTTTTTGCACATCCCTCCTCCTCCCCTTCTCCACCGTTTTTATCTTAAAATATTCACGCCTTCCAGGGGGGCAGACGGTGAACGAGCCGAACGCCGAACTCATGCCCACACTAGGGTTCTACCCATTAGGGTTCGGAGTTCGCCGTTCTCCCGGCTCGCTCCCCAGACAGCACGCCAAATTTGCTTTATATTAATTCCAAGGAAAGCGTGAACTCTTGAAATTAGATCATGAACTTTAACTCTGCTTCAGAGTTAATTTAACTATTTAGACAGGGATCAAATGTTCTCTGAATAGAGTTAATTTTACTCTGGAGAGTTTGTTGTGTTGTTTCTGATGCAATAATAAAAATAAAGTGACAGAAACTAAACTACTATTTAAACTGTAACCTTAAACGTGCATGATACCTGTATGTTTCCTGGCCCGCTTCTTGTCTAGTCTGCAAGCGGTTTTATCTACAGTACATAAACATGTCTTACCGAATTGAGTTTTTGGTTGGTGAGCAGTAGGTTGATCATCTCCTTCAACAGATCATCCACTTTACTGAAGTGCTGCACTGAACACCCGTGCTGTGTTCCTCCTCGACTCAGGGTCTGTGCCAGCACCTGTGTGGCATGATGCAGCTGCTCTGGGTGATGCAGAGGCTGTCCAACATGTGCCTGCCGGAAAATCTCCACCACAGAATCCAGCAACTGCACTACTGAATCCCAGACCACATCACCATCAGGAAACAGAGATGGCTCACAGCCTCTGCTCAAGCCACTCAGACAGCGTAGGAAGTGCATGTGTTTAAGCAGCCTGTTATCCTGCCGCCATTTCCTGTCCTGGAGGGAAAATTTCTGACTGTTTGGAGAAGTCGGAGGAAAGAATGATCGCTGAGCACCACATGTCCGTGTTTGTGAGCTGCTATCAATGTTACAGTCAGAGTCGACATTTAACAGCTGTGGGCCATCCTGAGAGAGTTCTTTGGCAAGCTCTTGATCTGCGAAAGAAAAACAAGGACATAATCAGACATTGTCCAGAGTAGAAATCTAAAAGTGTTTTGCAATTAATATCAAGCATTGAAGAATCATTAGAAGAATCCCAGAACATAAACATGTGCATGGGACTTGCAGTAACATTTTGACACACTGTAAAATGCTGCCTTGGGAAAGGGAATGAGGAACCTTGTAAAAATGTACAGTAGGTCTCGGTTTCAGAACAAAGCAAATTAAAAATGGGGTTTTCGTTTGATCATTTTGGTGATGACTGGGTGGTGTTGCTCTAACAGAGACAGCAGGATGACTATTTAGCTTTATCACTTACAGGAAGTAACTGCGTGGAATAATTTATCTAATGAAAAATAAGTTTTAAATATCTAACATTACATTTTTTACAAAGTCAATGTATTCAATTAAAAACTCAGTTATTGAGGTCACTATAAATGAAACCTATATCAAATCACAATCAATGTTCAGTGATTTCAATCTAGTGACAATCATCATCAAACACTGAACACTGTAATTGTTCTTGTAAAAATTGTGATTTTCTTCTTTGTTGATTCCTCTTGTTAACATCAGGTGTCATCAACAATGGTCAATCATCACTCAAATAATCACCTAATTATCTAATGACCTGCAGTGCTGCTTCCATCTTGTTTTTTTAGCTCTCTGTAGTATGCATACTGAGCAGTGTTCATTTCATTGTTGCATCTGGGCTGACGCATGTGGGGCCAAAATGGAAACTGAGAACAATACTGGCTGGGCACCAGTTAGAGAGCCCAGGGGACACCCATCTGGGCCCCACACAAGTGTGCTGCCTGGGTAAAAACTAAAACTGACAAGCAAAAATAGGTATGCAGCTTATGAGTCAGCAGGAAGTTATGCAATAGAAAGGTTCAAGGTGGCAAATGCAATTTTCATTGTATTTTGTGGTTTTACTTCAATGCAGTGAATTTTGAATCACAGCTATTGCACTTCCTCATAATATGTCCCAGCACATTAAAAAGTTGAGTGATAGAGCTGTAATACAACATAAAAAATACAGTTAAAGCACCTTCTAGATAAACATAATTCCAATTAACTAACAATCAAGTACTTTGAAAGCGCACAAAAAAATAGTTGCAAACAGAATACTATACAGGGAAATCATCATTAGTTTAATTAGCATTAAGTTAAGTATAACACCAAACACTATTGTGCTAGAGAAACTGTGAGGAGTCATGCGTAAAGACATAAAGACAGATGCACTTTCATGCAAAATAATCATATTGATGATTATTGTTTGACAATTAAAAGTAAATGACTTGTTAACTTTGTCTTGTGGTCTTTGTCCCAACTCTTTCCTAAATGCAATTTGGGACCAATATAAACGTACATAGTAAGGTGGATGTGTGTATCCTATCAGGTATATCCAGTTCTATACAGCCACCTAGTGTTGCATTTGTGTAATTTAGAGAATAACATTTGTTATCACAAGAAAACAAGAACAATTATAACTGATCTTTATAACTGATCATATAAAGGCATATTCATTAAAATTACGATTTGATAAATATTTTTTCATTTCCAGGCCTGAAACAGATGGATATAAAGTCCTACCATGTCCAGGAACATCGTTACTCTTCTTTTTTAACAGTAAGCGAGTGAGCAGCAGCTCTTGTCTGAGACGCAGCACATCTTCATGAAGACTTTGAGCTGCAGACCTCCAGCCTTCATCCTGCTGCCTTAGTCTGTCAGCCAGAGATTCAATGAACTGTCTGGCTCCTCCCGGTGGGCTGATCTTAATAACAGCCACAGCCACAGCCAGTTTAGAGATTCTCATATACCAGCTCAACGCTCCTACCAAGACAACGCAACAATTAATTGTAAGCAAGAACTAGTGCACTTCTGACATACAGTAACATCCACACTGGACACAAGCAGTACACACACACACACACACACACACACACACACACACACACACACAAACCTTAACCTAACCCTAACTATGAACAAAAACAAATTACAATTGACAACCAATAAACTATAGCTGGAAATCAACCGCTAATAAAAAACAACAACACATGTGGGGTTATGTACTTAAAAAAAAAAGGCGAAATAACTGAAAACCTCTTTTATATTCTAGTTTCTTCAAAATAACCACCCTTTGCTCAATCAAATCTTGTCTGCTTGTTGCCTCTCCTTAGCAGTGGTTTCCTGGAAGCTATTTGACCATGAAGACCTGATTCGTGCAGTCTCCTCTTGGCAGTTCTTCTAGAGATGGGTCTGCTGCTAGAAGTCTGTGTGGCATTTATCTGGTCTCTGATCTGAGCTGCTGTTAACCTGCGATTTCTGAGGCTGGTGACTCGGATGAACTTTTCTTCAGAAGCAGAGGCTACTCTCGGTCTTCCTTTCCTGGGTCGGTCCTCGTGTGTGCCGGTTTCATTGTAGCGTTTGATGGTTTTTGCGACTTGGGGACACAATTATCTTTTGCAATTTTCCAGACTGACTGACCTTAATTTCTTAAAGTAATGATGGCCACTCGTTTTTCTTTAGTTAGCTGATTGGTTCCTGCCATAATATGAATTTTAACAGTTGTCCAATATCTGTCGGCTGTGTAGTAACCTGACTTCTGCACAACACAACTGATGGTCCCAACCCCATTGATAAAGCAAGAATTCCACTAATTAACCCTGTTAAGGCACACCTGTGAAGTGAAAACCATTTCTCTTGAAGCTCATCGAGAGAATGCCAAGAGTGTGCAAAGCAGTAATCAAAGCAAAGGGTGGCTATTTTGAAGAAACTAGAATATAAAAGATGTGTTCAGTTATTTCACCTTCTTTTGTGAAGTACATAAGTCCACATGTGTTCATTCATAGTTTTGATGCCTTCAGTGAGAATCTACCAATGTAAATGATCATGATAATAAAGAAAACACATTAAATGAGAAACTTTTGTCCTGTAATGTATATATATATATATAAGATGTTATTGAGAATTGGGAGTAATGACCTTGTCCAGAGTATTACTTAGAATAAATAAGCAATTTCTTCCAACAAGCCATAAGTAAGCATGTAAAAGTAAACATACTTTTTTTCAGCGTGAAAACAATACTTGCGCTACCTCACACAATAGTGCAGAGGTGTGTAATGGGACACACCAGTGTATAGTGTAAGTTCTGTGAATGACCCCAATACACTGCAGAGATGCTAACTGAAAATTGACCTAACAGACAATTATTAGCATCAATTCAAACAGTCTGATTTTAGCTATTTGGCCAACCATAGCTAGAAGTTTTTTATTCTTATTATTAGCTTTTAGTGTTGTGATTATTTTAATATATGAAACTTGATTTGGCGCCAAAATGTGTAGTTCAAACAACTCAATTCAATTGAACGCCTTGGTTCAGAAGAATCAACATGTTGACGATTGATGAACCACAGAAATACAAAGCACTGATAATCTCACGTCAAATCAAGTCACTTTTATTTTTATAGCGCTTTTAACAATATTCTAGCAAAACGCTGAACTTATCAAGTAGGAGAACAGAGTGATGGTTATGTATAATGACGAGAATTAAACGATTTATTTATCAAATGCAGAGACTGTCTCTGTAGTCAAGACGACGATAAGCTAACGCTAACAAGCAAGCCAGAGGCGACAGCTGCAGTATAATGGCAATAAGTAACGCAATGTCCACAGCGAACAATTTCAAATTTAACGTTACCTTTCTTTAACTGATATGATCATGTGGGATTGTTAAACGACTTCTCAACACACTCTTTGCATTTTACCATACAATAATCACTTTAAAAACTCAATAACGGTTTGACTATGCCAACGTTTATCGGCCTAGATTAAATATCATTAACCTGCATCACGTTACTGAGTATTACCTTACCTTGATGACATGAGGCAGATTTCTCCATTCTTGCACAAAATATTAGGGTGTAAATCTGACATTCTTACATAGTGTATACCCTTTTAATACATTTCAAATTAATTCAAACGGCTATTTTCAAGAAAATCCATTGATAAATCACTTTTAATTGACGACAGTGTTATCAAACAACCAACATATCCAATCCACCATAACAGACTAGCCCCGCCCATTCTGATGAATATTCATTAAAAAAGAAACCGAGAACAGAATGCAGCCATAGAATTGGGTCAAAGCATATTTCACGTTTTTAACTTCTTAAAGTGCCCCTATTATGCCTTTTTACATTTGATCGATTATGCAGTGAGTCATGTAGCTGTATGTGAACATTAACCTGCAAAGTTAAATCTGCAAAGTTGTGACGTTTTTGTCTATCGAAAAAAAAGAGTCGGCTCATTTGCCTAAGTCAGCAATTCGAATCTTTTTATGTTACGAATACACCCACTAAGTAACATATTTGCATAATGTCACGTTCTACGTCGCGAACAATTTGCCCCGCCCACAAACAGTACAATTTCCACGTGGATTACATCATGTCAAGAAGACGCTGTATCCTGCGCTGAGAGAGTACATTTGCTTTATATGCCCTTCCGAAAAAGATGAATCTACAAAGAATGAGTGGTTAACACTCACTTTTTTCAACAACAGCAGTACAATATCCAATTTTGTGTTGTGCTCGCGTCGTTTTACTGATGACTGTTTTTCCTATCTTGGGGAGTAATTTATAACGATGGATTCACCAAATCTTGGTCTTAAAAGATGGATCAGTGCCCAGCTTCTCAGTTTACAGGGACCGGTGTTCCGGTGAATTCATTTCCCCTGTTTCCCCTTCACAGCGCATGCGCAACTTAGCAGTGTTGCCAAATATCGCTTTTATCGCGGTATTTTCATGCCTTTTTACAGTTTTAATTTTGCGTTCGTTTTTGTTAAACCTGGCAATCAGTAGTCATCTGTTGGTTTTGTTGTGTTTTCACAAGCACAAAGTTCAGTTTTACGGTGACAGGGAGGGGACATATAACTTAATTTAATAAACGTTTGGACCTTTAATTGCTTAATTGATGCATCATTAAAAAAACTACAACAAAAAACAATGATGATGCACCTGAAAACGTTGAGAAAGCACCTGAATGTCATCAAACTATCTGAGGTAAGTTTATTTTCTCTCTGTAAAATATGTAAACCCTAAGATCTTACAAGTACAAGTTTCGATCGTAATTTAGTTGTACTGCAGGTTAGTGTAAAATTTAAATTGTGTAATACAAAAACAAATGTATAATGTATATAATGTATATGTATATAATCTTTCCCAGAATGGATCCAGAACAGTTTGCAATTATACTAAATTACAAATGTAATGGTTTATATCCTGGTCTATTAATGAAAATACGAAAAATATGTCATTCGACGACGTGCACATCAGTACATAGTGCAGGGTAAGACACTGTTCTGTTAATTTAGGCTAATATTTATTTACTACATTAATGAAACATTTTGCTTATAAGATAACTGGATCATGTTGTGTGTGTTATTTAAATGGAAAAGTGTTTTATGTTTGCCATAAGGACATAGAAAAACAGCTATATGTAAAAGTTGTCAGAGGTGAATTTTTTTTTAAAGAATTTCATGCCAGTGAGGCAGGTGGTCACTGTGGCAAAGAGAAAACAACTCGTGCCATTTCCAGCAGGTACTACTGGCCTGGAATGAGCATTGGCATTGAAAAATGTTTTCAAATATTTCAATACAAACAGTGGTAGTTTTTATAAAATCATAGACACGTGTTTTATACGATATATACCAGTTTTATTTCTATAAAGTGTATAAAATATATACTATAATAATAATAAAATAATAACGCATAAAATTATTATTATTATTAATATAAGTATTATTAAGTGAGTGTGTCAAATAAGGACTTTTTTTATAAGAAAATACAAATGATTGTGCTGTCGATCTATATGATATAATATCATATAACATAATATTATAATATAATATACATCTTTTGGTGGTATGTATATGTGTGTTTGTATGTATGTGCATGGAATACATGTCTGCTGTTTATTGATTTATACTACCTGCAGATTAAACAGTGTTCGGCTTGCCAGTGCAATAGATCTGTCAAATTCCAGGAGGAATATTGTCCAATAATTGTATGTATGATGATGATGATGGTTGTTGTTGTTCATTGTTTGAACTTTTTGTGTAGGTGAGTGAACCATGGGAATTAATAGGCATGGACTTGATTGGAAAATTGTATAATACCTCAAAAGGGCACCAATACATATGTGTCATAGTTGAATACTACACAAAGTGGGAGGAAGCTTACCCGCTTACCTCCAAAACCGCAGAGGAGGTCTCAACATGCATTGTTAAGACCTTTTGTCGATTTGGTGCACCAAGAAGAATCCTTACCTGATTTACAAACTTCCTGTCCTTGTATGTTTGTGGAATTGGTCTACAATTAAAATTGATATTACTGCTGCTATGCTTATACCAATCAGGAAAATTATTTTCTCCAGATCAACAAAGAAGACTATGGAAGCATATGTGTGGCAAAATTCAATTTGCAATGCAATATTCAAAATGACAATGCAATATTCAAAATGGCAAT
>JAUMHG010034786.1:0-10995 GCA_032359395.1 Enteromius anoplus
TAAAATACTTATTATGTATACATAAATTTACACATATCCATGAATATATTTAAGAAAAATTTTACATTTATATATTAAATATATTTATAAAGCATAATGTGAATATAAATATAATATTATGTAATATTTTAAATAAAAACATATTTTTTTTGGATGTGATTAATCGTGATTACTTGTTTGACAGCATTAATAAAAACCTCTAATTTCCTAAAACTACAATCACAGCAGAAATTTACAAATAATAATAAAATAAATCAAAATCCCATATGACTAGCAGATTTAAATGATGAAGAACTGAACTCTAATTTAAATTTTTAAGTCAACCACATAAAACAGAGCTTAAATGAACATTTCACTTGAAATGCGTTAAATTAACCATAGCAATATTTGTAAATAGGTAATTACCTTCAAAATATGTAAAAATACGTACAACACACAAACAGATAAAAAGCCCACATTGACAGAATCTGCCAAGCTGTCATTTCTGTAGCTTCACAGATATCTCTTTACGCTTTCACACACTCTCTGTCTTTCATTCAGGGAGAGAAAATGACGTGAGATAATAGCAGGAATACATAGATGACAACAGATTCTTTCACAGGCTGACTGGAATGGAGGAAGAGGCATGTCAAGACTTCAAACAGAGAGTGAGATAGAAAGAGAGAGAGACAGAGAGAGAGAGAGAGAGAGAGAGAGAGAGTGAGACAGACAGAGAGAGAGACACTAAGTGGAGGGTGTGAACAGATGTGTATATGGGCAGTGACAGATTTCCAACCGAGCTCTCATGCAAAAGCCAGCAACAAACCCATGATGATGACAATGATGAAGGACGAAGGCAAACCCATGCTACGTGTTTATTCCTGATGGATCACAGAGAACACAATTGCAGATTGATCCTATTAAGATAAGCCTGAATCAAAAACGTGCAGGGATGTGTTTTCCATTGTTAAACTCCATTTGCATAAACACCCAAGTGTGTGTGTTACTTCCCTCGAGTTGAATCTAAGGCTCAGGTCGTTCTTGGTTTTTACTGACATTTATTCGGACACAAGTCTGTAGTATGTCTTGTACATTCTAGTCTTGCATCCCTATTATGTCCCAACAAAAAGCTACGAAATGCATTAAACTAACCCTAAAAAAGTGGTGTTTACACATAATAAATGAAAATACATTATACCAATAAATCAAGTGCCCATTCATCATGTAAGAAAATACACTTAATTGGCTAATTATACATTAACTCAAGAGGAATAAACTTGGAGGGTTACAGCTTCTTCTGCTTAAACAACAACAACAACAAAAAACAATATAACTTCTTAGCACTTCTTACAGGCGTACTTGTACAGACAGTGCAGCACCTCATGTGTGGCTTTACTACATGTAGTGCACTGGGTGAAATATCCTGATTGCAAAAATTGTATAATTCCCAAGCTAAACAAAAAAGATTTATGATTTTAGTTGAATGATATAAAATTAATTAACATGTACTGTATTAACATACTGTATATATATATATTACTTATTTATTCTAATAATTAATCTGAACATTTTAACAATTTATTGACTTTTTAACTGTAAAGTGCATATTATAAACCGAAATATATGATGACAGCTACAGTGTGTCTTGTGCACGTGCGCACCGTTTTAGCAAATCTGAATTTACAAAAATGTAGCTTGATATATAACTAGATTTTTTATATATTTTGAGGGAAACATTAGTTTGGTGTTGCTTCTGTATGTACAAAACAAACAAACAAAAAAAAAATATATATATATAAAAGGTTAAAAAAAAGCACATTTATTAAACATAGATTTTTTTTTTGGTTAATAAATGTGTTCATTTTTTAAAGAAAAAATAAACACCTTTAATAATAAACCAGCATATTAGAATAATTTCTGCACGATAATGAGGCATTAAAGACCGGAGTAATCACTGATGGAAATTTTGCCTTACCATCACATGAATAAAACACATTTTAAATATAACAAAATAGCTATTTTGCATTCTTATAATAATCACAATATTACTTGCATTTTTGATCAAATAAATGCAGCCTTGTTGAGCATAAGATACTTCTTTAAAAACCTTTACCCCAAACTTGTGTGTTTGTGTGACTGTGTAGAGAGAGTGAATATGAACTATTATTTAGTTTAAATCTCTAACCTTAACTATGTGCAACAGTAAGAGTCACACACGCCATAGCAAAACAAATATGAACTTTATGCAACAAATTCCTCTGGAGTGACTGGGAGCAGTATGGTGTGGGCACGCTTTGTTTACTGTTATGATTCGATTACAAACAGCGAAATATGCAGGTGTTTTCCTGATGATTGCGAAACTGTTTGTGCTGATCTAACAGATGGTTGGAGCAGCTCTGGAGCAAGTGTTGTTTAAAGCACCCCAGGCAAAACTGGCCCTAAACTTTCAGATCTTCCGCAAACACAGATATTTAAGCCCACACACACGTCATGATGTCAAGAGACAAACATGCAATCACAGACAGCATGGGCTGCAGAGCATTCCAGAGAGACAGGACATACATCCTTTCCCCGCAGATGGCTGTCGTTGTGTTCGAGCGCTGCACTTCTTCAGCTAAAGGGAGAAAAAAAAATAAAATATATAAAAATCCTCGAGCCCCAGAAGTAAACAATGATGAATGAGCCGAGAGCCTGCTGTAAAATACAGCCGAGTGTACTTACGCCTGTTCATTTCATTTGACTAATTGAAAGAGCGCAAAGAAGGCATGCTATATTTCATCGCGTTATGAAGCAGGTTGCATTTTCAATTTTTTTGTCTGAGAAGTGCATAGCCCAAGGCCAGTCCTGCTATGACCTGAGAGCTCACCTTACCCTGTCAGACATAAAATCTGCATTATGCTCAAATTGATGTATTACTATGTGACATATTATGAATATTACATCACAAACACACAGCTGCTGTCAGTCAGGGAAAGAATGGTCGTCCTCTGCACCAAGTGAAGCATGGGAGACATTGCGCGAGAGTGGCGCCTATTGGGTTCATCTGTATAGTAAATGATTCATACTGAACACAGTGTCAAGAAAAATGCACTTAGGTCTAAGGTAGACAAAGAATGTGTTTCTCCCTCCCTTCTTCCCACCGCTGGGTTTCATGTTGAAAACCTGACAAATGGTGGTAACATAGCGTGGCATTGCACTCCCATAGGCCTGGGCTTGATAATGAATGCATCGTTTCATCTTGTAGAAAAGGATAGCAAACACTCATTTGTGGTTATCACAATTCACACATAAAATCGATTTTGCAAGTCTACGAGAAAAAAAAAAAAGGGAGGTGAGTAGCTTTAAGAGGAGTGTGGTTATAGCCTAAAGTCTCAGTCTTTGCTTGTGCAATGTGATTTATGGTGTTGTGCAACAGCCGTTCATCCAAATAAAAGATTACTGAAAGTTGCCAAACTACACACTCCTGGGGTATTTCTCTTTTTTTTACCAGAAGAAATAAAAACATATCAAAACAAAAATTCATGAGTAGCTACAAAAATTGCCTTCATTGCTTTAGGATACCAGAGATTTCATATACACAGAGGCCCAAAGGTCTGACACTAGTAGTGAAAATATTTGGGGTATATGCTGAAGCACAGACACATTTTACGTGTTTTTTCTTATTTTTCTTATTATTTCTTTATGTCTTTAATTTAGATTTTGAAGCATTATATTATTAATAACACAATTTAAAATTACTATTTTCTATTTTGAATGTATTTTAGAGCATAATTTATTCCTGTGATGTAAAGCTGAATTTTCTTCTGTGTCACATGATCATTCAGAATTGATCCTAATATGCTGATATGGTGGTGGAAACATTCAATGTTGATATAAAATAAACAGTTGTGCATCCTGAAATTTCTGTGAAAATCAAAAAATGTTTTTTTGATGAACAGAAATTTACGTTGTAACGTTATAAATGTCTTACCTGTTATAACATTTTGATCAATTTAAAGCATTCTTGCTCAATAAAAGCATTTATCCATATTAAAACACTATTGTAAAGACAAAACTCTCAAATTGAAAAACAGCTTGTATTGTGTAAGTTCATCAGTGCTCTGACCTGTATCTCTGATAGTCGTCTTCATCTTTATCCATGCTGACCAGTTGGTTGGGACAGGCCTCATTTCCCAAAAGGCTCAGGTATTCCAGCGAGGGCGTCACTTCCGCCAAATGCTCCAACAGGGCCTCGATGTCGGTGAAGTGTCACGGGGCAGAGGTCAAGGAACCCAGGCCGTTAATTACATTAGCATTTACTCTGTGCTCTCTGCCAGAAGAACTCCGTCCGAACCCCTCAGAAAAGAGCTCAAAAGCAATTGTGCTCGAGAATACAAAGAGTGGGTAAATTTAAGGGTGAGATTTTGGCATTTGCTGCAAGTTTGGCTGCTCTCTTCCCCTGTTCCTCTTCCCATTTCCTCAGTGGATTGGTGCAGAACATTAAAAACATTGACAAAATGATGGATGCCTCGTGGTAAAAACTGTTAGTGACTCCCTAAGCCATGGACACCCCCTCCCCTTCACCCAGCACAGGGAAACAAACAGCCACTTCACAGCAAATTCATCACTAATACATTCACTTCATTGGAAAATGGTGCCCGAAACGTGTCAAAATACTACCACACTAATGCAGCACTTGAATTTCAATGGCAGCAGGCCACTACAGGATGTAAATAATTGGCCCATTAGCATGTGCAGACCACTTCACAGCAGAATTTGGGTCTGAGCTGCTGACACTCTGTCGGAGGAGAGCTGTTTGGAGAACAGAGGGTGAGGCTGCGTCATTATTATGTAGATGGATAGCATCCAGCGACAAACAGCAGAGCATAGATTTTCGTCAGGCTAGCACATTTACTTTTGCCATTTACTTCTCTTTGCGTCTCATCACACAAACTAAATGTAACGTGTCGCAGTGATGTAATTGCAGACTGTCAACCAACAGAAACCTTGAAATTTCCAGCCCGGCTTCAAAGATTTACTTTTGGCATGGGGCGGCTGGTACGTTAGCTTATGCTACACTGAGAAATGAGTGTGTTCAAATATTGGTTAATAAACTCTGTTTGCTCTGCTTTGTGGTTATGCGGGCCATAGTGTAACCACGATACGGGTCACCATATGATACAATCTGTTTCTAAGAAGGACGTCTAACAGGGCTTTATCTTTCAGTCATGGGACTGTACTGTATTTCTTTTTCTTTTTTTAGTTCTTCGCCTCTCCTCCACTAGAGGTCACCATGGCACAAACTCAAGTCAGTTTATAAAGCAAGCCCATTAGACAGGAGCTCAATTTAACACAATAACATCCTTTAAAGAGACCAAGTGTGGCAAAAGGAGATCTTGCACTGCATTGCAAAGAAACCTGCAGCATATCCTGTGATTTTGGTCAAGCATGAGAGCTGAAAAGCAAAGGATATTTGGTTCTTATTGAGCATCAGGGTATGGAGCCGTGGTAACCTGGGCAACCGGAGGTCATTTCCGAGAAGATTGTTGTCCACAATCAGCTCTTCCAGTTGGCTGAACGCTTTCAGGCCTGTCAGTGACCTGCAATGATAAGGCAAGAGAGGAAAAATGATATGGCCCTAAATCTGGGCAAGCCATTATGTGCAGGAATAAATATTTCAGCCGGGCCCTTTCACAGGCCGGAATAGTTTGGGCTTGGGACTGTCAGGAGAGTGAATGATAAGAATTAGTGGCGCTAAGATCCCCTGGCATGGTGCGGCATCCTTCACACGCTGGCAGCGTGAGTGATGAGGGTCACTCGTGAGTAGCCAGGATTCAAAACAAAAGGGCTTCAGAAATGCAGTGTGCGGGATGAATTTGTCAATGTCTTGTGCCTTCAGGCACCCAGCTTTGCCTGACCCTAACCCTCCATTCCCAAGATAAATAACTCTGTCACAGTTCACCTTCACTCCCCCAACACAAATTTAACTCGTCATCCATCATTTTCCCAGCACAGCTATAATGCCTAGCCACAAACGGAATGAGTACAACTTCTGCAACTTCTACGATGAGCCGCTTGCTGTTAAAAACAACTGCTTTACCGGGGCAAAACTTTCTCCCTTTATTCCCCATCGTGACACCCAATCCCCTGACAGCCATTGCGGAGGACTTTCCCTCCGTCTGGGTCTCTTCCCCGCCCCGCGCTGGCATAAACATGATGGAGGGTGGTGCTCTGGGTAATGTCGGGCCTTCCAAAGTTCATGGCGTGGAAGGTGCATAAAAGCCGGGGTGTGTGTTTCTAATCCCTCAAATGGCAGAGGCTGACAACCTACAATGCTAATGTGTCCACCCTTGCTTAATTGACATTTAGGTCTGTCAGCCTCCTCGAGCGAAGAGCGATTCGATGGCGACTAAATGCTAGTCCTCTCCGCTTTCGGGGGAAACCGGAAAAATAACAAAATTATGGATTTTGTTGTCGTGAGACCTTTTGTGGTACAGTAGCGTGGAAAATCCCTAGGCAATCTCACAGGAGTGTGTGTTGATATCGAGCCAGGTGAAGCCTGTCTTTGGAAGACACCCAACTATTGTAGCAACGAACAAATCGGTCCTGCTGTCAGTGTCATAAAACTCTCTGTTGTGTTATGCAAATACCTCGCTCTTATCGTGTAGAACATGGCTGATGAAATTTTACCGGCTTCGCAAGAGGAAGAAAGCAAACTTACAGAAGCAGACGGCCAAGAACTCAGACTGCAAGTTCTATTTGTTTTGTCAAATTGCGCAAAATTCAGAGAAATGTCCCTGCTCGACAAATAAAAGCTGTTCTGTGAGCTTCCTGCACCTGTTTGCCTCGGCTGTTTCTGGGCGGGCGTAATGTTATTAGCCGCTTACTTAAAAGGCATCCGTGCGTCGCAGGGGGGTTGCTTATTAATTGTTGTTTTCGTGTCACTACTGCTGTGTGCAAAAGGTGATTTAATCAGTTAAATTCACAGCCAAGGGAGCGGCCAAATCACATTCACAACAACAAACAGGGATTCAACCCTAATTTGCCCACAACACGTTGTGCCTTGCTGTATTATATGCAACATCTGTATAGTGCAGAAGAGGAAAACTTTCAAAATGTGCCGCTAACTGAATGGTTAATTGGCAAACGCTTTCAAAGGAACAGTTTACCCAAGATTGAACATTCTGATAATTACACGCTCAAGTATGGAAGCCAAATTCCATATTTAACATTTTTTTAAAAGGTTAAAAATCTACTAACTGATTAAACTGGTGCAAAAAACGCAAATATAGGATGTGAAGTCGCAGAAATGGCTTTGATAGATTTTAAACCCCATATCTTGCTATTTTGTCCTTGGAGTGCAAAGAAAGACATGTTAAAGAATATTCACGTAGCGCTTTTTCATAGTTCAAAGTTCATATGCTATATTATATTATACATTACATTTATCTATGTTATATCGGGTTTTATTCACAGATACTCTTGCATATTCAATTTAGCATGCAACATTTGGCTACGTCTGACTTTCTTCGTTTAACAACAACAATCAGAAGTTCATACTTTTTTTTGTGTACCACTTTATATTACAGTAGGTGGTTTTAAATGTACATATTGTATTGCAATTTTTGGCATTGTATCAAATGATAGATTTTAAATAATGTAAACCGTTAAGGCCACCTTTTTTTAATAAAGTTTGCTTGCCGTGGTCATTTTGTTGTAAGACACTTGTTTACGAGACAAAAAACAACAACTTGATGGTGAGTAAATCCTGAACAGGCACTTACAAAACTAAAATAACGCCAAAACACAAGCAAGCTAAAACTCAATCACACACAAACACTTTAGGTAGGAACCTGACTCACACCTCGTCCCCATGGGAAATCCAAAACTGACTGCACATTTTCACCACCATCTTCAAAGTCACACCACAATGACAGAATAGCACAACGCAGGGAGCGCCGTCTGATCTGAGGCGAGAAGGAGAGAGATGGACGGGAAGACACTAGAGAAGGAAAGACAGATAGATTTAACGAGCCACGCCGATGAACCCACTCCTTGTTAAGATAATTATGATCAAGATCATTGTCACAGTGAATATCTCAACGTGTTTGCCAGAGCAGCGTGTCTGCCTCTCTCTGCCTGAGTTAGCACACAGCTCACAAAGCAAGAGATTTAGCTGCTAAACAACATGCTGCGCTGGAAAAAACACATGATTACACAGGATAAGTAAGACGACCAATTGACCATGATATAAAATAAATACAGGTCAGAGATGGCTTGGTGGATAATGTGGGCGCTTCAATGTGGTGGTGACACACGAGTGATTTGAGCTTGAAAAAAAAAAAAAAAAACACAGTAAAATTGCTTCATAAATCTGATCTTTCGGCACATTATGCATATTATTCGGATGATTGAGCAACAAACAGTGTCCACAATTGAAACTCACCTAGCACCAAGTATGTTGTCGGGCAAATTAAATGAAGTAGTATGGAACTTAAGTCGAACTGTAAGAATTGCGACATAAACGATCAATTCTAGTGACAGATGTTTTCGCTACCTCTGTAAAAAAAAAAAGTACCATCAAAACTTTATCTTTATCTTTTTCCATTACTCCACGTGGCGACACATTTCTGGAAATATTCCCTTCATTAAACACGAAAACTAGGACCAAAATCATGGTGTGTCTTGACGTTTTTTTGACAGGTGTAGTGTAGCTCGTATACGATGCAGCAGCTAATTATTAGGACAAAAAGCATTCCGACGGTCACTCTCGCTCATAAAACTGGAATGCCTAGTAATCCAATTATTAAACATCGTACCTAATGAAACGAGGAGAGGAAATACTGACAGAGAAAGTTGATAGGAGGTCAAAGATTTGCATTACTACTACAAAAGGTTACGTTAAAGCGATCCCGTGTAGGTAGTGACAGTTTGCTGACATGCGAAACAATCGCTCGCTGAGAACGTCCAATTCCACGCCTCCAAAGTCACCATGTAAATGCTGTTAAGCAACCTTTCAAAGCCAGGGCCTGTAAAACAAATTACTATGCAGACCATCCTCAAAAGAAGCCAAACAAGAGGACAAGAGCTCAGACAATGACACAGAGATGGATGGATCGATAGACAAATACTAATGCGGACATGCTGATTGATAAACTGCTGCTGACAACAGGGGAAAAAAACACTCCGTGATTATTGGTTGAAATGTCAGTCACAGCAGCCATTAGTCAGCCAGCTTTCACAGGTCACATGTCCAGGGAGGGAGATGCAGAGAGAGAACGAGAAAACGAAAGAGAACTCTGAGATACACCTGCCAAGTCAGCAAACAGTGCTAACCGCAAAAAACACAGCGTTCATTCAAACACACTCCCGCTGCCTTTGTATTCCGAGGCCGCGTTCCAGTGGTGATCCCATTCAGCAAAAGCCTCCTTCTGTATGATATTCCCAGCTTTGATATTTCCCTTTGCTACGGCCAGTAATTCCCTTGTTTGCTCGCCGGTTTTAAAAGGCCTTTCTCTTCTCCACTCTCTTTTTTGAGTCCCCAGTGTGTCTGCCCTTGACAGAGCAGCTCTGATCATCCTTTGATATTAGTCTCTCTCATATCCTCGGCTCCACTGTGTCACCCATGTGTCTGGAGCCAAAACTGGGTCCCAGAACAGCCACGGGCGATCTAGGCCGTATATACTCACCAGCTGATCTCAAAATACAGACTCGGACTTGAGCACGGATCTCATTGTTTGGGATCTTCTCCTGGTATCCGACTTTAGGCCTTGTTTGAAAGTTAAAGAGAGGAGATTTAACATCAAAGCTGTCTCCGGTGTACGAAAAGTAATGTTTTTATTCCCGAAGAGGCTGCGGAGGCTTGGGAGTGACAGGCAAATTGACACGCTGTTCACAGGGCAAAAGATAAATGTTTGATGAATTGGCCAATCCCGTTGGAGTGATGGGCTTCATATGTGCATAATGGACTGGCTGCCTGGCAGTTCTGATTGCCTGCCAAGATAAGAAACTATAATGAATGGAAGAGGGAAGCGGGGCTGTAAAAACAGCGATCGGACTGGTTTTAGTAAACGGGGGAAAAAGAAAGGAAGAAAAGATGCACATGACACCGCAAAGCTGTCCATCAGAGGACATGACAAACTCCTCATCGCACAGAGAGAACGAAAGAATCAACTATTTCTCCTGATGGATGTGAGGTAGAACGCCACATCTGTCCATTGTGTCGGTTTTTAATCAACCCCGCAACCTTGAATATGATCTTCACACCAGCTTCATGCAGAATATATGCGCCAAAGGAGCTCGGATGCACTCCCACCTTCAACCCGCATGCAATTCTGTTTTCAATCTTCAAAAACATGATGCCTCAGATGCAGCGGTACTATAAATCTTCGGTTTGGCAGTATTAGGCAGCCATTATCTAGCTTAATCTCAGCCCATCCACCCTGTCTGACTTCAAACATGTCACCAGCCCTCGGGTGGCAGCAATTTACAGATCACATGTGTAAGGAAATGGGCTTCAGCTATGTTGCAATTTACATGTGTTAAAGGCTTATGGAGCAGTTATCCTGCAGTTTTAATGGGGACGCACACTGCTATGGTGATTTTCTTCCGATATACAATCTGCATTTTGGTTTGTTATTTACGTGGATATACACAAACCTGCAGCGCGTAATTTGGTGCCATTAAACAACACTATGATTACAGTGCGGTGTATAACACATGTAAATAAGTGATGGTTATATAAAGAGCTAAATACTAGTGTTTTGGAGCTGAATGCATCAAAAATGTGAAGAAAAGAAAACGCATGGGGTTCCATGAATAAATTGGCATTTTTAATTAGTCTCAAATTGTGGATTAAAAGAAGAAATAACAAAGGGTACCTTAGGAATGGTTCAACCAAAAAAAAAGATCAGAATTTGCTGTTTTCAGGACAAGTTACAGGACTATATTTATAATTCAGAAATTTTGATATATCCAACTGATGCTGCTTCACATGCACTACAAGGAAAATAGATGCTGACACTGATGCCACTGTAA
>JAUMHG010034787.1:0-10984 GCA_032359395.1 Enteromius anoplus
TCGTGGGGTCATATGCTTGGAAATATTTTTTCATGTCTTCCATTGTATTCGTTATAGTGTGCCACCCAATAGCAATAGGATTTGTTCCTTTAGAACTTTTAAACATAGTTTAGCTTTCAGTTTTATATTGTGTTTTACAGTAATGTGTAGTTCAAACTTTTAATGATTAGATCACTGTATTATGTATATTCATCATTTGTTGCATCAGACACCCAGCTATCACAATAATGTTCTGCTTTGTTGCTTTTGATACAAATAAATGTGTTTTTCCTCTTTGTTTGAAGTGTATAGCAATATATAAAAGTAAAGGAACATTAGAAGGCACATGGACTTTATAATGAAGTCTCACTGTAATCAGGAAAATTATTGATTTACACTGCCGCTTAAACTACTGCATAAGACATTTCAGCTATATGTCAGGCTATAATATATATGTTCTAGTATATTTTTTTCTTGTATTTCGCTATAAAACTGCCAGATTTAAAAAGCAGAGGATATCTCCGAATGCTCTTTACTCTTTAAAGATTTTATTCTTGACGACTTTAATCTCGTAGTTCTAGATTTTATTTTATTTTTTAAAGTTTAATAAAGACTCTGGGAAACACAGCAAATGCTGCAAAAGACAGGAGAGAGGACTGGCAAAAAGTAGCCCTCAAATTAAATGCGTTAGTGCTGCTCATGTTTTTTCCTTTATCTAATATTTTATTTTAAATTATATATATATATATTTGTTTTTTTAATTTGTTTTTATTTATTTATGTATATCAAATATATATTTATATATAATATATAAAAAGATTAATTAAATTAAATAATATATGTGTCATGTGTGAATCATCATAATTATTTTCTAAACTGTCTTGCAAGATACTTTTCTTTTGCCACATGAGTCAGTCTGCGTCAGTTGTACTCTCTAACCAATCAGGTGTGATCTCCTCATTTCAACCAATCATAACCCGCCAGGAGCGCAGCCTGATTCCTGTTTACATGAAATAAACCTGCTCCCGAGCAGGCTTACTCTTACGGACATGTTGCTATGACAGCAAGTCCCGGATGAGCGTCGAAGAACTGAAAGATCATAGATCATGCGAAATCGTCAACAATCAAATCCAGCTAACTTAGTTAGCTAGGTACGAAGAAAGGACCCCTAATCTATTGTTATTTTAGATTCTATCTTATTTTTTATTTTTAAATTTTAATTAAATAATAATGCTTTAATCGTTATTTTATTTATTCTATCTATTTTAAATGAAATAATATTTTTATTTTAAGTTAAATAATTATTTTACTTTACTTTTTACTTTTTTATTTCTTTCTTTGCAGATTTGCTTTAGAGTCTACTGTCTTCAACAAAGGAATGCGACAAGTCAGATTCGCTGTGTCTGATGATCGTGTAGGTGGATTTGTGTTTGACAAGACTCTACAGATTGTCAAACTGTAAATTTTGAGCTCTCACAATGCACCGGATCACTCATGCCTGCTTTTGACGTCCGAAGACTGGACATGCTTCTACCATCAAATTTGGAAAGCACGGCCCGTCCGTCTTCAGAAACATGGGACGAGAAATATTCTTTTTGACAGTCTTTTTAGCAGAACGAGATGATTCCAGAGTGCTAACGGTCACTCCAGGGCTGTTTTTCAAAGAGGTAATCGCGTGTCTTACGTGTTGATTAGGCACTGTGGAAAACGGTATGCTCTTGTTATATGAATGCATCTTAAAAGGGGCACGTACGAATCGCCCACTGATTGGTATTCGATAATGTCGGTATAAACTTACATGGTATAGAAGCCGGTGTTGATATCGTCTTGGTGAGGTGCCTCTGTAATATTGCTTTTTGTGAAATCAGCTTTTTCGTGGTAGGCGGACCATCCTAAAGCATCGCCGGGTTTTACTCCTAAAATAGCGGGTAGTTTCCCGTAGAAAGACACAGAAATGAGCTGAGCGACCAGTCGGATTTTGTTTTTTAATTCGTCGTAACTGAGTACCGCCGTTGGAGCGATAACCTTATTTACCGCTCGCACCACCGCTCGAACGTTCTCGTAGTACCCGGCCTCTATCCGCCGTTTCTGCGAAACAGAGAATCGTGATAATCCTCTAAACACATCTTCGCCAGGTTTATTAGCATGCTGCTGGGGTGGGGCGCTGTATGCGTTTAGGTCGAAAACCGCATCATCGTCGTTAATTGTGTACCAGGTCCTAGGGTATTCAATCTGAATGAGTCCTACTTGCCACTTGCCCTTAAGGTTTATAGATTTCGCCAGCCTGGTCGTATAACTCGATATACGGTTTTCAGGATAGACTGCCAGAGAAGCGTTGCACGGGAGCGTCACGTAGAAACCTTGATCGTCCATGGTGGCTCTTTACTCAAATGACCTCGTTCGATAAAGCGCTGCTCTTTTAAGGGTTTTGCAGATCCACCAAATCTTTATCTATATAGCTGTTAAATTTGTCGGGCCATCTTAACCATTTCACTAAAACTAATGTGGATCGACCCTGTTTTTTCTCCCCTAAAATCATTTGCACCTTGAACGCTTTGTTTTCGTTAACGGTTGTTTTTTGTAACTCTTGCTCGTAAAACACTCCTTCGATGACGTCTCCGTCATAGTCAGTCAGTCTGTATACCGGCGGATCACGGGGTATACAGGAGGATACGGTGAAAAATTCTTCTGTCTAGTTCCGTTTGGAGCCCTTGCCGAATGCTCCTCCCGCTTTAGAGATCCTGACTACATCTCCTACTTTATATTTAAATGTCGGTTGTTTGTTTCTCTTCATACGACCATACAGGTTTTGAAACACGAGCCCTTGGTTTTCTATGTTGACATCCACGGGTCGCATTTTGATACTTTTATGGTAGCTGGCGTTGTAACTCTGCATAATGTCCTGCAAAACATCGACATAGCGTCTCGAGTTTCTAGCGGTTAAAAATCTCCACATCTTGCTTTTTCAATGTTCTATTAAATCGCTCCACGACGCTCGCTTTCAAATCAGTAGCCGTAGAGAAATGATGAACGCTGTGTTTGTTAAAAAAATTCAGTACCCTTATCCATCTGCAATTTCTTTGGACCCACGCGTACTTGCTGGACACATCGATGCACGTCAGCAAATATTTGATATTATCGTTCTCCTTGGAATAGGCAGTCATGTCTACGAGGTCGGCTTGGAACTGCGCGTCCGTACTGTACACCACAATTCTATTACAGTACATCTGTAGTTTACAGGGGCTGATCTGTGTAATGTGTACGCGTCCTCGCCCGACAGCCAGTCCAAAATCTGCTCGTTGTTCAGATGAACAATTGACCTGGCCAAAGGTTATAAAACACCGTAAAACTTTTACGACACAGTCTTGTTTTTACAACAGCTGTAATAAATAGCACAACTAATTGAATTTCAGGAATTTATGACAGGACGTGGGGGTGTGTACAGGATGTTCGATTTATTACCCCTCATTAAGTCATAAAAGGGTCATAAAACAATAAAAGGGTCGTAAATCAGGTCATAAATACCTCTTTTGTCATTAGCCATGACCTATTAATACTCACCCAGAAGTCAATCGGTCACATTAACATTATGGTCTGATATTCAAAGCTAACTATGTAAGGTATATGCTACGATATAATATAAATATTATATTTTCTGAGAAAAAAGATAATTAAATATAGGGTAAGATTTGTGATAGGGGTTAAAATAAAATTGCGTGAGAATCTAAAATGAAATATATAAAGTAGATGCATTGCATTCTATTCTCTAGTTATAAAACGACCCGCTGAATATCATCCCAAAGTGAGAGTGCTTCTGTTTCATTCAAAAAGTAGACGTAAAAGTAGACTGCATGCCCATTGTACGTGGCAATCAACAACGTTAGATCTGACCACGGGGAGAAGGCTAGGTGACAGGCCGGAGTCACTTGGACCTGCAGCGAGCCGCTCTTCCACGCCCACCTCGGTACTCGATCGTGTAGCCAATGCTGAAGCGGTCTCATATGGAGCAGTCCTAATGGGATTACTGCCGAAGCTGCAGCCATATGCCCCAGGAGCCTCTGAAATAGTTTCAGTGGGACCACGTTCCTGTTCTTGAACGTATTTAAGTAGGTCAGCAGAGACTGAGCACGCTCTTCTGTGAGTCGCGCTGTTTGTGCGACCGAGTCCAGCTCCATCCCAAGAAAAGAGATCCTCTGTACCGGACAAAGTTTGCTCTTTTCTCGGTTGACCCAGAAGTCCCAACAGGCTGAGGTGTTGTAACACCAAGTCCCTGTGTTCGCACAACTGAGCTCTGGACTGTGCTAGTATCAGCCAGACATCGAGGTAGTTGAGGATACAAACCCCTTTCTCCTTTAGTGGAGTCAGGGCAGCCTCCGCTACTTCGGGGCGACAGGGAGAGTCCGAAGGGAAGGACATAATACTGATACGCCTGACCTTCGAACGCGAACCTCTGGAATGGCCTGTGCCGCGGAAGGATTGAGACATGGAAGTATGCATCCATCAGGTGGATTGCTGCAAACCAACCCTGGGGACGGATGCATGGTTGCTCCGTAACCTTCGTCGCACGAAGCGCGAGGTCCGTCGCGGCACAAAGCTTGGAGAGAACTTCTGAGTCATGACCACCCTCGTGCAGAGCCTTCAGTGCCTTGGCCTGATGGACCTGCAACAGTGCCATAGTGTGTACGGAGGACGCAGCATCTCCACAAGCTTTGTAAGCATCATCAACCACGGATGACGAGTGCTTATAGGCCCGGTAGGGGAGCGACGGGTTACCTTCCGTGAAGGTGCCTTCCACGATTGAGTCAACTCATCATGCACATCCGGAAAGAAAGGTAACGGAGTGGGTCCCTGTGCGCCGGCACAAGCCACACCCAAATACCAATCGTCCAGCCTTGAGGGTTCAGGACATTTTGGAGAGTTCCACTCAATCACGCCTATTGCGTTTCATAATTTTATATTCCTTATTAAATGGGTATGTTTGGATTTGGGGTAAGAAAATTTTAATTATAAGATTATTTATCGTAATGTTATGAAATATTTGTAAATAGTTTATGTTTATAATTTACCAGGCTAAGATTAAACAAAACATGTGTGGATCAGGATTTTGTTTGTCTCTCTTTTTTATATATATATAAGTTAATTAATTAGCTTTTTTACAGTTGTCTTTTCTTTTTGCAGCCATTTTGCCTTTTCTTTTATTACAGTAGCACTGATCACCGTACTGCTAATGTTTTCATACTGTGCCCTTTTCTGTGCTTTCTAGGTGTACTCTGCCCTTTTCATACAAGCTGTCATGATGTCATGTCAAAAGGTAGGCTCTTCTTGCAAAAAGGGTTTTCAAATTTGCTGCAACATATTGTTGACAGGCCAAAAAAGGGACCAATGCCATGCCATCATGTGATACAGTACATTTCCAATTAAAAGTTTTTGAACTATAATATTTTAAGTTTCTTAAGCCTCTTCTGCTAACCAAGACTGCATTTGTCTGATCCAAAAAAAAAAAAAATTTGTAAAATAAATAAAATTTACAGGGCCCTCCACTAATTTTGGCACCCTTGGTAAATCTAAGCAAAGGTGGCTGTGAGAATAAATCTGCATTGTTTATGCTTTTGATCTTTCATTCAAAAAATGTACAAAATTCTAACCTACCATTGAAGTAAAACAATTGAAAATGGGGAGAAAAACTCATGATGAAATAAATGTTTTCTCCTGTAGTGCCTGAAGAGTTTGGTGAACACCTGATAAGGGAAAAAAGAACACTCCTTCATCCAGAATCTCTCTAAACTCTTTAGATTACCAGCTCCATGATGATGCTTCTCCTCTTTAGTTAACCTCACTCATTTTCTGCAGGATTCAGGTTAGAGGACTCTGACAGCCATGGCAAAAGCTTAATTTTGTGTTCAGTGACTAATTCTTGTGTTTATTTTGATGTTTGTGTTTGGATTATTTCCCCAATAGAAGACCCAACCATGGCCCATTATAAGATTTCTAACAGAGTCAGTGAGTTTTGGTTTCTGCTGGTATTTGATAGAATCCATGATGCCATGTGTCTACACAAGATGTCCAGGATCTCTAGCAGAAATATAAACCCACAACATCAAAAACACAGCAGTATACTTCATTGTACACATGGAGTACTTTTTATCCCTGTGCTCACCAAACCCATCCTGAGTGTTTGCTGAAGAGAGTGGTCAGAGAAAGGCCCTTCATCAGTCATATGATCAAGAGAGGAGACAGCAGAGCAACAAATTAAGTCCAAGATGTGTCCTTTAGAATGAGTGGGGACCTTGGTGTTCTGTTGAAGACCAAAGTTCTCTAGGCAGGACATAAAGTCTCTGGTAAGGGGTTGTTAATATTGTCCATATGAATATTAAAGTCACCCAGCAAGATAATATTAGGCGAGAGAATAACGAGATGAGTGAGGAAAGCAGCAAAGACATTTAAAAAGTTGGTTTGGTTTAGGTGGACCATAGACAAATATGGACGATGTGTAAACTAATCCTGGTGGGGTGGATTCATTGAGCTGAGAAAAGTCATTAGGCTGTTGCCAAGTCTCGGTTAAACAAAGAAAATCAAACTTACGATCGATTAGGAGATCCTGGACAAGAGACCCCTTGTTCATAAGTGAGCTGATGTTAAGTAGTCCGAAGTTGAAGGTAGTAGTCTCATGAACAGCAAAAGTCTTAGCCGACCTAGTTAGGCTGGCTAGCACACTATGATCGGCAACACGACCAGTGTTGCGTGGAGGACGGCGAGAGTTGGACCAGACTCTATTGATGATGAAGGATCTTGGTAAACAGTTCGACGGGATCCACAATGAATGTATTTCTGGGGAGGTTGGAAGATGATGTCTGGATGAAGATGCAGTGAGACAGGAGGAGGCGTTGGCAAAGAGGGACGCAGCCGGAGAAGTTCATCAGCAGAGTACTGGAGCAAACCCAAAGCAAACCATGTTAATATTAATCAAAAACTTTTGACTGGTAGTGTAAGTTTATAGTTTTAACAAGATGTCTATTTTTCACTTTATTAGGATATACAAAAATATTATATAGCAGGACATTTTTCTATACAATTGTGTTGAACTGAAGCATGTGTCATGAATGAAGGACGTGGAGACGTTCATGTGCGTAATGTTTATTGACGGACAGTACAGAAACAAACAGGCTTAAGGGTAGTTACCTGTAGACAGGGATGGAGGAGGCAGAGCAAAAGGGTAGTCAAAGTCCGTGCGATGGTCGAGCGAAGAGTAAACAGAGTCCGAGGGGTAAGGCAAAGGCAATAATCCAAACATGGGCAGATGTCGACAAAAATAAATCCAGAATATGATAACAAGGCACAAGAACACGAATGAACACACTGGGTTGACGGCAATACACTGAAACAATGATCCGTGACAGACAAAAAGACTGGTATATGAAAACCAGAAATGTCTCTGGTGCCTGTTTATAATCCTGCCTGCGAGGCATAGAAAAGTCTCTGAGCTCCGGAGAAACTAAGCAGTCACTGAACCCTCGTTGAAAGATCATTCTGTCACGAATGAAGGATGTGGAGACGTACGGGTTCATGTGCAAACTGTTTGTTGACAGACAGTGCAGAAACAAACAGGCTTAAGGGTAATTACCGGTAGACAGGGATGGAGGAGGCAGAGCAAAAGAGTAGTCAAAGTCTGTGCAATGGTCGAGCGAGGAGTAAACAGAGTCCGAGGGGTAAGGCAAAGGCAATAATCCAAACACGGGCAGATGTCGAAAACGATAAATCCAGAATATGATAACAAGGCACGAGAACACGAATGAACACACTGGGTTGACGTCAATGCACTGAAACAATGATCAGTGACAGACAGACAAACAGACTGGTATATATACAGGTGGCACTGATTGAATGATTGAACCAAATTAGCAACAGCTGTGAGGAGAGGTGCATTATGGGGAATGGAGTCCAGGAATGAAAACAGACAGCAAACACACAAAGAGCATAGAAAGCTGGAGTGCCAAACAGAGCTTTGCTGGCACGTCCAGCTGAACGTTTCAGCATGAACAAGTGCATAAACATTTAACAATACTGTAGCTTTGTAGGTAGATCTCTAAGCATCTAAGAATCTTCTGGAATCTTAAGGTTCTTCTGAATTTAATCTGTCTCAGTTTGTTCTGTTTCTTCTTTTCATTCCAAACAGGCTGGGTGATGTGATGTATATCAGAATCAGAATCAGAATCAGTTTTATTGGCCAAGTATACTTGCATATACAGGGAATTTGACTCCGGTAGATGTTATGCTCTCTAGACATGCAACAAGGACGTCCATCATTATGCATACATACAGTGTAAGAGGTACTATGGATAAGTGATGGATATGAAGACAATAGACAATTTACAATAGGTAATATACACACACTACTATCAACATTATATACAGGTATAAATTATACTAGGAGTAAAAAAAAAAAAAAAGGTGCAAGGGAAACATAGTGTAGTGCAAGAGTCACAAGCCCTGTTGTTCCCTGGGTCGGGATTGACAGGGCAGGATAGATAAGAGAAGAATAATAAATAATAAATAGTGCAGGTAAAGTGTAGTTCAGTGTGGTTCAGTGTGGAGGTGGTCAGGGTCCATGTATAACAAGATTTAATGATGATGATCTGGGCGGAAGGGGCTGGCTCAACTGCTGTTCAGGAAGGAGATGGCAGTGGGGAAGAAGCTGTTCTTGTGTTTGGTCATTTTTGCAGGCAGGGATCTGTAGCGTCTGTCAGATGGTAAGAGGGTGAAAAGAGAGTGTGCAGGATGTGTGGGGTCTTTAATGATATTCTCTGCCCGCTTCCTGGACCTGCTAGAGTACAAGTCCTGGAGAGATGGCAGGGGGGCACCAATGATCTTTTCAGCTGCTTTGACTGTGCGCTGAAGTCTGCTTTCGTCTTGTTTTGTTACATGTACACAAACACACACACACACACACACACACACAGCTGTGCTCCTAAGTTTACATACCACAACTACATTTATAAAAAGGACCCCGTTCAAAAGTATTCAAAAAATAATCTAAATACTGTGTTGTTTCCTGGTGACCTACGAATGTTTTGTGATAGTCGTCCATGAATTCCCTGTTAGTTCTGAGATCTACTGCCTAATGTTCTTCAGAAAAATCCAAATCCTGCACATGCTTTGATTTTCTAGCATGCTCTGCCTCTTTTCACACTGAAGACAACAGAAGGGATCATACACAACTATTATAAAAGGTGAAATATTAACAGATGCTCGAGAAGCCCACACAATGTGTAGCAGGTTTTTATTTATAATGCGTTTTATTTATTATTAATTCACTCAAAATGATTTTCCGTTGGTAATTAATATGTCTATATATATATATATATATATGTAAGAAAAGAAAAAGGAAAAAAATATGAATTTTTTTCGATGAGTTCCGCGAACATCGCCGTCGTGACGACATTGGCATCCGCGGGAGGTCTGAGCAGAGTGAGGTAGGCACTTTATTCGTTCTTGTTCAAAAAAATGTGAATAATCACTTATACTTGATTTGTGTATTGTTATGATATATGAGCTACGTGAATACACTGTCTTTGGTTATAACCAAGTTTAAAGTCGTTTAACCTGCAAAAGTATACTTTTAATTGAAGGAAATGCAGTGTGACAGTGTTCATCTACAAGTTGGCCTGTGAAGCGTGACTAGCGTTGCTGATTTCTTCCTTTTCGTGTGAACGTTTAGCAGGAACAGGCAGGGATTGTACAGCAGACATATAACTGTATGTTTTCTACTTGGTGCAGGTACAGTTTTTCATGTATTTTCATGATTAATTTCTATGTGTTCAAACTTAAATTGGCTTTATGTTTATATAAAACGCTGGAAACTTTGTATTTAGGAAAGTGCTGTATACAAGATTCATTTTGCAGATATTTTGCAGACATATAACTGTATGTTTTCTACTTTGTGTAGTATAAAAATGCAACAGAACCAGCAGACTGACTGTTTATTTCCATCCACACACATCACACAACGCAGAGGGGTAGCAGAGCCGGCTACAAATTCATTAAGAGCCAGAGGGTGTACTCTTTTTAACTGGATTGTCATGTGCACATTTTGTTTAAAGATCCTTTTTAAGTACTGCATTTCATTAGCTAAATAAATAATTGTGTTACCCAACAGAAAAAAAAAGTACAATTCTAATCATCCATTTCAAAATGTTACCACCCCCAGCTCTTAATGCTTTGTGTTTCCTTCTTAAGCATTAGAAAATGTTTTCATGTTCTTGCAATAGTTGTGTTTGAGTCCATCAATTGTCCTCAGTGTGAAAAGATGGATCTCAAAATTATACAGTTTCTTTGGAAAGAGTAAGCAAAGGACTCATGAACAAATATCACTAAACTGAAAAATCCTGGATCATGCAGGAAACAACACAAAGTATTATATTTTTTAATTTGTATGTAAACTTTGGACCCTGTCATGTTTTTTTATTTTTTTTTATTTAAAATCAGTTATTATTTTTTCTTGTGGAGTATATAAACCTTTGTTAGGTGAAATAGCTAGTGCAGAACAGTACCAAATTCAAAATGACATGCAATTTTCATGATCTCGTATACTTTGTTAAAATTCTTTAAAAATGTTGCATATTCTGCAAGTGGTATGTAAACACGCACACACATACACACACTATATACATGTATGTGTGTGTGTGTGTCTGCAGGTTAGGTCCTCTATAGTTATGCAACTAAGTATAAGTAAAAAAAAAAAAAAAAAAAGTTGATTGCTAAATATTTTTATTTGCATTTTTTTTCAGACAGCCGGTAGAACTTGTCACCTCTTGGAGATGGAGACAGTGACTGACAAATGCATACACACACACTGAATATATAATTAATATAAATCGTTATGTTCTTGAAACAGTTTTCTTTATTTGGACAACATTTTGATGCTTTACTATTGTCACGGTTCTGCTGGTGGAGGATAACGCAGGAGACGTGAACTCGGAAATTATGAAGTCTTTTAATGGTTTTAAGA
>JAUMHG010034788.1:0-10981 GCA_032359395.1 Enteromius anoplus
TTGATTGTTTGCACCAGACGGTGTTTGTTAAACATTGAGGAAGTTAATACTTGTATGTACTTGATTGCACAAGTACAATTGTTTGTAGTTTTTGTGCTAGACAGTGCCAGTCTGTTGTTGGTCTAATAAAGTCCCTAAAGAACACTCCTCCTTTGTATGTTCTCCCTCCATCTGATGCATCTCAGGCAATTATAGATTAATTAAGAAAAAAAAAATGTAACTAGTAATATTACTAGTAATGTAACTAGTTACTTTCTCCAGCGAGTAATAAATTAATGTAGGGCACTACTATTTTTGAGAGTAATATGTAATATATTACTTTTTTGAGTAACTAGCCCCAACACTGATTGTCAGTCAGCTCGACTATGCATATGAAAAATCTTTTTTTCAAATGACATATTTAATCTGATAGTTTGTGTGAATTTGTTTACACTGTAAGGCTGGAGAATTTGGATATCTTCCAGGGAAGGAATTGTAAGAATGTTTTGACCTGCTTTGACAGGCACGAGAAGCAAAACATGAAGACTTCTCGTGGCCCAAGAGCAGGCCAAGCAATAAAGCCATAAAAAGCTAATCTGGGATTTTCAAAGACAACAGACACTGACCCTCTTATCCATTTTACGACCCCCTCCTCTCCCCGAACTCCACAGCACACACACAAAAAGATTTAAACCTTTCACAAAAATTGGTTGCTGATAAAGGGCCGTGACCTCCCCCTGGAGCAATAGATTGAGCATTCCAAACAGGTGCAAACCCGACAAACAAATGGTCGTTTGTGTCTAAAGGTTTGTGTGGGTCTTGGTTTGGGTTTTAAGGGAGAGAGTTAAAACATCACACTAGGATTTTTCTGTTAGCAGAATAACCTCCACGCTGTCATGTCTCCCATGTGGCAGGGTGTTTCTCTGACCGTCAGGTATGCATTCTTTTAAATTGAAACCGAATTGGATTTTTATTGTTTAATTATGTAATTGGCTTGATATAATTTTACCTGACGAATAAACATTATTTCTTGATTCATTTTAGGGTGCTGCACTCCCTATGACCAGTAGATTGCGAGAGACGCTTTAGTGCGCATGAGTATTATGGCTAGGATATGCAAACTAGAGGCATGGGGCAGTTTGTGCTATCTTGCAGAGACCTCTAGATTCCTGCTATCACTGAAGTTAACATGTTGGTATTGATAAGACTAAGTAAAACTATCTTTTTGTAATAAGCAAGCAGTAGGCGGCTGACAAAAAGATATTAGTCAAAATCCCCAACCTCTGAGTAATTATCAGAATTAGTGAGCTTATGTAACGAGTTGGTGATCCGGCCGACGCCAGACTCTGACGCCTCGAGGTCCCACAAGGAACAGGTAAATGAAAATATAGCATATCTAGAATAATCAAGTATCAAAATTAAGATAACTAAAAGCAACAAAATTCTGTATTGTAATTTTAATATCAGAGAATGTAAAAATTGGAGTCAGATTTAAAACGAGGTAAACGTAAAAATAAAGTTAGAATTGAAAGTTAGGAGAACTGAAGTGTGTTCACAGAAACGCTGGAAAAACGAGACGCGCAGCATCCGGGCCAGTAAATCGGACCTTACAGTTGGTGACTACGGCGACGTGATCTCATCATGTGATATTGCATCACGGCGCGATGAGGCCTTCCCAGCGCAACACACAAAGATGTTTAAGTTCTCCTTCCTTCTCTTCATCTACTGCGGTAAGTCATTCTTATTTACCTTTCTAGAAGTGTTGAGGGAAAGCAGACACATTTTCTAGAATGAGTCGAAATACTCAAAAAGTAGACCGGAGACCGTAGAAATCCGGTGGGGTTTAAGAATTAGACAAACCACATGAAATAACAGGGACATGCTAGCCGCAGAGTAAAAGAAAAACAAGTAAAAGTCTCTTGAGCCAAAATCTGAATCTTATGAGAGAAGAGAGCTTAAAAGTGGAATAACAACATCCACATTTATTCTGGTACTCCGCAGAGGGCTGAAAATTAAAATCTAAATTCTGAAAAGAACAATCTCCTATCACCATTGTTTAGTGGCTAGCGGGTTCTCACTAAAACCCTTTGTGTGTGAAAGTGAAGTTGACAAGCCAGAGCAATGCAACTAAAATTTAGAGGGTTTCAAAAGGAACTAACGTTAATCTGACAAAAAACATCCTGTTTGTATTTTCAAGTTTCTAATTGTGTTAAACACATTGTGTGTAAATACCACATTATAGTAGTGTGATACTATAAGTACACATAGACTAGTTTAGTTACTTTTAAACAATCTGACTGCTTTGAATGTGTAAAACACCTAGATAAAGATTGCAGATGCTACATGCATTCTAAAACAGATGTCTTGGTTAAAAATAAAACAAATAAAATACTGGAATTACATAGTGTCACACCATCACGTTCACCTGATCCTGAGCCAGCAGTCACAGAGAGCACGCAGTCATTAATCACCAGATCACAGTCACCTGAGTTTTAACACCTGGCCGTAATCAGGAGAGCTCTATAAGAGATCACTCCAACCAAACACTCATTGGCTGAGCTCGAGGTTAGACGCAGGGACTGTCTTCCTCTCGTTCCATTACCTGCATGAACTACCACGCTCTGTCTGAATTAACTTGGGAAGCTGTCCTAAAGACCTGGAAAAAGAATGAGTATACTTACCAAATACCTACCTGTTTGAACTCTGCCTCCCTGTCTGAACTCGAGTAAGACTCACCTGAATCACTTACCTGCCTGACTCTGCTCCATGAAGTAAGACTGTTGAATATAATACCTGAAATACTTACCAGCGGGACCTCTATGTTATGACTTTGCACCTGTTGATATATGCACCAGTCTTGATCGCTGAAGAAGTATATTTTTGTTCAAGTTTGAATAAATCACCTTTTTTTTTTTTTTTTTTTTAAAGTTTGTGTTCCCTGAGTGTGACCGAAGCTCAGCCCATAAACAGACACTAGCAGGAAGGAGCGGCAGCGATCACCGAACCCTATTCCACTTTTCTCCGCATCATACAGGAGATTTGGAATACCCCACCCGTAGCCGCTGCCAGCCCTGTATCCAAACCCCAAACTTTCGCTGGCGATCAGCCATCATTGGAGGGATTTTTGTTACAATGTTCTTTGTTTTTTGATGCCCAAACCAGAACATTTTGTCACTGACCGAAGCAAGATTGCAATGATCATCACGTTACTTACTGGAAGAGCGCTCCAATGGGTGGAAGCAATATGGAGTTCGGAAAGTCCACATCTCTCATCCCTGTCTTTGTTCCTCCAACAGTTTTGTCTGGTTTTTGGACAACCTACCACTCCTGTTACCACTAATAAGGAGTTGTTGCAACTTCGACAGGGAGAGCTTCCTATCCATGAGTACATCCTTCGTTTTTTTGCACTCTCTCATTATCCAGCGGATGGAATGACACCTCACTGCTCACAGTCTTAAGGAGAGGTTTGAACACCAACATACGCCAACAAATGGCAATATATGATGACAATGTAGGACTGGACGCTTTTCTGAAATGAGCCGCTACAATCTCTCAACACCTGGCAGCCTGTGAGATACCTTTAACCACCGCTTCTCCTACGGTTAGTACAGAGGAGGTGATGCAAACTGACTCTTATAAACTGACCTCTCGAATGCGAGGAGGTTTCTGTTTCTATTGTGGAGCCCCGTCACATCGCATCTCCACCTGCCCAGTAAAACCAGTCCGTACGGTGGTGAGTACAGGTCATTTACATTCAAATTACCTGCCATTGATTGATGTTACGATAACTTTGAATGATCATATCTTCCCACTAAAAACATTGGTGGATTCAGGAGCTGCAGGGAATTTTATCTCATCACGATGTGTTAATGCCTATCGAATTCCCACACAGCCAAGCCCCGTACCGTATCGTGTGATCAGTATTCAGGGGAAGCCGCTGGATGCCAGACCCATCAATGCCAGCACCGAAATTCTCACTCTGCAGATCGGCTGCTTACACCAAGAAGAGATCAGTGTTTTCGTTTTACCCGAGGCATCGATCGATATCCTTCTGGGCAGACCATGGCTCGTTAAACACAATCCTACCACGTACTGGAGCACAGGTGAAATTTCATGATGGAGTCCGTATTGTTTTAATCACTGTCTGAATTCCTTGCCACAGCCACCTGTCTTAACATGCCTGTCCACCACGATAGAGAGTCCCGAGACAACCACTAAGGTGTGCATACCCCCTGAATATCGGAATTATGCTGATGTCTTTAGCAAGGAGGCTGCTACCCACTTACCACCACACCGGAGATGGGATTGCGCAATCGACCTCATTCCCCAAGCAGTTCTTCCACAGGGTAAAGTTTATACTCTCTCTCTACCTGAACGTAATGCAATGGAGGAATATGTGAATGAAGCACTCGCACAGGGGTTTATCCGACCATCCACCTCAACAGCAGCTTCTAGCTTCTTTTTTGTAGCGATAAAGGATGGAGGATTAAGACCTTGTATAGATTATCGATCTCTGAATTCACAAACCATTAAGTTTGCTTACCCTTTACGACTTATACCATCCAATTGACAAATGCCAGGGTATTCAGTAAGTTAGACCTGAGAAGCGCATATAATATTGCATTATGCCGTATGGCCTGGCCAACTCACCTTCAGTTTTTCAAAGCTTCATAAACGAGATCTTCCGAGACATGTTACAGCAATTCGTAGTCATATACATCGATGTCATCCTAATTTACTCACTTGATCTCTCTACTCAAGTGTTCCATGTTCAGCAGGTCCTTGAACGCCTGAGATCCTACCAGCTGTACCTGAAAGGCGAGAAGTGCGAATTTCATTTAGACCGTGTGCACTTTCTACGATATTACATCTCTCGAGGAGGTATTGAAATGGACTCCAAGAAAGTGTCAGCAGTAAGGGATGGGCCAGTACCCACCACAGTTAAGGAGCTCCAATGCTTTCTGGGGTTCGCGAACTTCTATCGCCGCTTTATTAAGGGCTTTAGTAAGATCTCCTCTGTGCTCACCTCCCTATTACGGGGAGCTAAGAAACTAATTCACTGGAACCCTGCAGCCCACGAAACTTTTAGTCAGCTAAAGAACTCCTTTTGTAGTGCACCCATTTTGAAACATCCTAACCCAGACTTACCTTTCGTAGTTGAGGTGGATGCAGCTACCACAGGGGTCGGAGCCACGCTTTCCCAAATGCACGGAAACCCTTCCTCGTTGCACCCCTGCGCCTATTTATCTAAGAAGTTGTCTGCAGCAGAACAAAACTATGATGTGGGTAATAGAGAGCTACTGGCGATTAAATTAGCTCTTGGGGAATGGCGTCATTGGCCGGAAGGTGCTCGGCATACCTTCATAGTGGTTACCGATCACAAGAACCTACAATATATTAGAGAAGCCCGTATATTGAACCCACGTCAAGCACGATGGGCTCTATTTTTCACTCGTTTCTATTTTCAAATCTCTTCCAGACCTGGCACGAAGAATACTAAGGCAGATGCCCTGTCCCGACTTCACCAGCCTGATCCAGCGCCAGAGATACCGGAGCCCATTCTGCCACATGATGCTTCCTCGCACACATACAGTGGTCTATCAACTCTCAGATCCAACAGGCCACCCAACACGAGCCAGCACCACCAGGAGGGCCAATGAATCGCCGGTATGTACCTGTTACACTATGTAAGAGTGTATTGGATTCTGTGCATGCATCCCCAGGGTCTGGGCATCCAGGTGGCAAAAGCACCCTCGCTTTCCTCCGTAACCAGTATTGGTGGCCAGAGATGGCCCGTGACACCTTTAGATACGTGAAGGGATGCACTCCTCACCGTCTGCCCGAGGGTAAGCTCGTACCACTACCCATTCCCGAACGACCTTGGTCCCATATAGCCATCGATTTCGCCACAGACTTACCTGAATCGGAGGGATATACAACTATATTGGTAGTGGTCGACCGTTTCTTAAAGACATGTAAATTAATTCCCTTACTAGGTCCGCCTACGGTGGACTACTGGTTCAGAGAGAGTGAGAGGGTGTGGGAATCAGCTCATACACATCTCCAACGTGCCATTCGCAGGCATACTAGATGGGCGGATGAACGCCGTTCTGCCACCCCTATCTACCAACCGGGCGAACTGGTATGGCTATCCACAAAGGATATTCGACTGAGAACACCTTGTCGAAAATTAAGTCCAAAATACATAGGACCATTCCCCATCCTCAGACAGATTAATGAAGTAACTTACCAATTGGAACTTCCCGCACACTATAGAATCACGCCCACCTTCCATGTATCATTGTTAAAGCGTTACACTGAACCCTTGTTTCCTTCACCCACAGACCAACCGGAACCCCCTCCTCCACCTGATGTCGAAACCCCTGAGGACATCTACCGAGTCCAATCCATCCTCGACTCCCGGCGGCGCAATGGGCGGCTCCAGTACCTGATTGAATGGGAAGGTTACGGTCCTGAGGAGAGGAATTGGGTCAATCGAGACGATATACTTGATCCATCCTTGACCACCGAGTTTCACCTGTCCAGCCCCTAGAGGTCGTGGCCGCCCTCGCTGGATGCGAGGAACAGGAGCCGCTCGTGGAGGAGGGGGTATTGTCACACCATTACGTTCACCTGATCCTGAGCCAGCAGTCACCGAGAGCATGCAGTCACTAATCACCAGATCAGTCACCTGGCCGTAATCAGGAGAGCTCTATAAGAGATCGCTCCACCAAACACTCGTTGGCTGAGCTTGAGATTAGACGCTGGGACTGTCTTCCTCTCGTTCCATTACCTGCATGAACTACCACGCTCTGTTTGAATTAACTTGGGAAGCTGTCCTAAAGACCTGGAGAAAGAATGAGTATACTTACCAAATTCCTACTTGTTTGAACTCTGCCTCCCTGTCTGAACTCGAGTAAGAACTCACCTGAATCACTTACCTGCCTGACTCTGCTCCATGAAGTAAGACTGTTGAATATAATACCTGAAATACTTACCAGCGGGACCTCTATGTTATGACTTCGCACCTTTTGATGTATGCACCTGTCTTGATCGCTGAAGAAGTATATTTTTGTTCAAGTTTGAATAAATCACCTTTTTTTGAATTGATCCCTCTTGTTTGTGTTCCCTGAGTGTGACACATAGTAATTTTAAGTTAAGTTGCCTTTTAATAAATGTATTTGTTTCCTTTTTGGTACGCTCTGCTATATACACTCTTCCAATATAGCAGCAGAGATCCAGAATTGCCATGTGGCCATAGTGTGATTTCACAATTATCCTAAACAATGAAAATGCCTTCCGAACAGCGGACTTTAAGGTCAATCTAAATAACTTTAGCTCATAGTTTAGTTAAAAAATTATTACAAGCTGTATGAGTCTCAGCATTTGTCTTCAAACAGACAAGCAAACATGCAAAGACCTCTGAATTCAGAACAATAGAGATGTAATTTTGCATTTTGCTCTGACCTTGCCCAACCTTTCACACACAGGATGAACAGGATGTTTCTTAAAAAGATACAGTTAGTAGCAGCACAGCTCAAAATTAAAAGAACATTTTGAGATTTTGGCAGCACTTTACAATAAAGTAACATTTACTGATATTGGTTGTTGTAGGGGCTGACCTGAATAGACAGGTGACCAACACATTTTCTTACAATATCTATTAATCTGTGTTTAACAAGAATACAGTTATTACAGAATTGTTGAGAACCATGTAATTGTTCATCGTTTGCTCAGGCGGGCCCATAAGACATTTATAAATGCTAACAAACACAACCTTTGATTTAATAATGCATTGGGGAGTGGTGAAATTGGTGTGATCTAGGATCAACAAATACTGGTAAAGCATTGTTTTTACTTGGTTCATACTAAACTAAGCTATTAAGGAACCTTGTTGTAAAGAGATGCAAAAATCTTTAGATTGAGCAAAGATTTGACCTGTGATTTCAGTATGTGCCTTAAGGCATTCATTCAGTGTCCACAAGGCCCAGATCAAAGATGTGTCCTTAAAAAGATAAGTGAGATGATAGCCGATTACCCTAAGCAAGTTGAACAGGAAAGCCCTCTAGAGACCAGTAATAAAAATATTTAAATTTATACTATTTTAATATAATAGAATTCATATAACAATCTTATAATATGCTATATTACAATGGCCAAACACGGCCTCTATAGTCTCATGACGAGTAAACGTAAAGCTAGAAGAGAAAAGAAAGTTGTGGGAAATGACAAAAGGGATCAGAATGTGGAAAGAATACACAGGCATAAGAGAAGTTGGAAGCAATAAATGCTAGAAAGAAACAAGGCAAGGTGGTTTAAGCAGGTAGAAATAGGAAGGAAAAATGAAAGGAAACTAGTCAGGTGAAAGAACTTCTTGATCTATTATGTAAGAATTTTTTCAGCTAAAATGATCAATCTGATTATAACATCTCAAATAGGCCAAATTCATCCGAGGCCAGGGAATGATGTAAATTGATTCTGGTGACATTTAACACAGTAACAAGGGGAGGTAAAAGATTGTCTTCTCACAACAACACCACAAACAACAGTGGTGTGAGTGATAGAAAATTGACCCACCCCTTTCTGAGAGTGTGAACGTAGAATCTGATTGGAGGAGCTCATATTGCATTGGCATGTGAGTAAAGTTATGTGAAAAATTAAAATCAGGATAAAATCACAGAGCACAGAGATGGAACTGGTCAATGGATGAATAACACAAGAAAATGCTAATTACCAAGCTAGCAGTACAGCACCTAAGGTGATGTGGTAAACATAGATCTGACTAATGCAAACATTATAATTTAAAGAGACTTCCCAGAAGAACTGGGTAGCAAAATCAATGCAACATAGCAGACTGTGTAAACAAGTTTAAGGTGCACCGAACTGAAAACCTGTGCTGAAACATCAACCTTCCCAGTTACCATTGATTCAGTTTTTTTGGCCTTTTATTACAAAAATATAATCATAATACTGATACATGTTTTTGTAAACAAAAACAAAGCTTCTTCAGATGATTTGCAATCCTAGAATTACAACCACCTGTAACTGTGGCCAACACAGAAAAAGGAAGATTCATCATCCGTCAAACCATTTGAGAAAAGGCTCAAACAAGTTTCCTCTCTGTCTGTTTTCCTTTCAGACTGGCTGCGGTCAGCTTTGGAAAGCAAATTCCACCAGAATAAACAGAGGTGGGTAGTAACGAGTTACATTTACTTTAGTAAATTTTTTGGGTAACTAATACTTTTAGAGTATATTTTCAAATGGATACTTTTACTCAAGTAATTTTTTTGTGAAAAAACTGTACTTTTACTTCGTGGTCGGCACTTTTCTCGTTAATTCATCTTAATGCTGTACAAGTTAAAAATGCTTCCGTTTATTCCAGATTAGCTGTCTATTTTTCTTTTGGCAATGAACGATTCGCAAATGATTCATTCTATTGAGTCAATTCTGTTCAAAGGCGTGATCAAACCAGTTGCTAAACCAGTGAACTGGTTCGCGAATCATTTTGAACGATTCGTTCAGTTCCCTGCAGCACGCGCTGAGTCATCTTAGGCGAGTTGTAACAAAGTTTAAGGACATTCAGGAGCGTTGATCTTTAGTTAAATCTGCAAAGGCTATTTTTTTTTTAACTATGAAGATCTTTGATTAACACCACATGCTGTCTGCATTTCCACAGGCTATGTTTGATTACGGTACACAATACCACAATGACATTACCAGTTTGTTGTGCATATACCTTATACATTAAATACAGTGTTTAAATTTATACATTAAATAAGCTGTCAGAAAGAATGAGATGAGCAAGCGCCAAACCCACGTTCGTTCTGCACAGCAGCGCGCGATCTGTCCCAGAACGCATTTCCTAACGTTAGACACAATTAATATTTACGCTTATAGTCCGTGTTTACATTTTGCAGAAGAAGGTCCGTAAATGTGCATTCGTTTAGTTATATTCAGATGTTCAGTAGTAGTTTTCACTCTTCTCCATGTCAGACCTTCCCCTTGTTACGATCACCCACTAAAAACCTCTCCAAGCACTATAAAATCACAGCTTCCCATTCATCCACATCTCACTTTTGCAATCTTCGGAATCGCACGACCGAAGACACATCCTACAAACACCATCTTACTTAGACTCCTCTGCCTACGTTACCTCCGCGAGGATCCGATCCCTCAGCCTGCTTTTTAACAATCTGCTACCATTCAGCTCATTACTCACAGTCCACAACAACAAAGCTCGCAACAACTTTCCCAGCAAGACGTCAAGAGAATCCAGCTCTCCTTCCAGCCAGCCAGCCTGATTCCCACGGAAACCGGGGGCTTCCTATACGTGGCCGCTCGCTGTGCGCTCCCAGATCTCATCCTACTCGCCATTTCGCCAAAGCAATCCAGCCAAAGAATTCACATTACTCACCACTCGCCAGACCCGCCGACATTTTCTTCAGCCAGAAGCAAAACAATCTTCCGGATCCGGAAGGCGGCTCTGGAGCCAGAGCGACAGCGGACTGAGGCGTAGTCAGAGGGAGGGAGGAGCCTGACGGAGCCGGCAGGACGGAGGGACGAGGCGCAGCTGGAGGAGTGAAGTCCAGAGGCAATGGATGGACGACGAGCGACCAAGGCGGAGCCGGAGGCACGATGGAGCCTGGTGGAGCTGGTGGACTGACGGCACATGGTGGAGAGGAGGGAGCTAGGTGGCATCGTGGAGCCGACGGGTCGGAGGGACGAGGCAGAGTCTGAGACTCTGACGCTGGAGGCGGAGCGGAGGGATTATCCAGCCATGACGCCGATGGTTTGCAGGTACCAGAGGTTGTTCTTGCAGCGCAGCAGACTCTCATTGCCACATCTCCAGCACATCCATGAACTCTGGACTGGAGTCTCTAGGAACTGGAACTGGCACTGCTTGCCGTGATCGAGCGGCTGGAACTGGCAGCGGTGGGCTCGGGGATCTGCTCCGCGTCGTGGGGAGATGGTGGGCTGGGCTCTGGGTCTGGAGTGGCACTGG
>JAUMHG010034789.1:0-10980 GCA_032359395.1 Enteromius anoplus
TTCAGAAAGGAGGTTAAGTGAAAACTCAGAGTATGTTAACCTTGAGATAAGAGAAACTCTGGGTTTTCCGTTTCAAATAGGACAGGTTTGTGGGGATAATTGTCAAAAATTTGTGACAAGTACATACTTGTCTGGCGTCTGAACTTTAGTAACCAATAGTTTTTTTTTCTCTTTTGGGGTTTCCATTTTTAAGTCAAGTAAAATTAGAGAGCTGACATATAAATTCAGCGCCATACAGCATCAGTACATGAGATGACCCGGGTGCGCTTCCCGTGTCCAACGGATTTTTTATTTTTTTGCTTAAATAACATGTAAAATAATTGTTTTGGGCAACCACTGTTACACTCCGTAAAGTTACATTTTTACAGTAACAGTTTTTTGTTGCTATCTATTAAGTTACATATATCCATAATCTAATCCGTTCTTTCAGTACATCACTAACATCGCCAATCGTGGCCCTGCTCTTACATTTCTTTGCTAATGGAAGCTTTCTGTATCGGAGATGTGAAGTAAGGCCCCTGTATGCACTGTATATATTTAAAAAACAAAAAACGAAACGCTCAAACCTTACCTGATTGAATTATATTTTTACATTTCATTTTCAGCTGCTCCTATGTTTTTTTAATACCTGCAGGATTGCACCTGCATGACAATTACAATTAGAGTCAATTACATAGTTTTAAGTTTAATTTTAAATTTAAGTTAAATACCTTTGATATTACTGCAAAAAAATATTATTAGCTTATAATAATATTAATAAATAATATTAATATTAGCTTCAAATAATTAGCTTCAATTCACTGACCTTCAACAGGGACATGTACTTTAAGTGATTAATGGGATTATTTCTCGTTTTAAAAACTATTTTTAGTACTGCTTACATTCTAAAGGTTATATCAACCTCTACCACTTGATTAATAAAAAGACAGACACAGAAGTGCACTTTTAAAAACTAAATCTGTGAAAGGTTATCTTAGACAACGAGGGAACCTTAAATTAAACAATCCCACTGAACATTAGGTTAATATGCAATCTTGTTTCATCAAATTTGTTGTAGAAACTATGCAGAAGCCTATTTTATGTAATTTAATGCATTTTCATCTGAAAGAACTTCAAAATTATGGCCAATTCCAAAACTTTTCAAGTGAAAAGTCAATAAACGTCACACATTACATTACTTATTTTTTATTATACTTAAATATTTTTTAATAATTTAAATGTAAACTGATGAATTAACTTGAACAGCGGTTTTCCCACGCTGTCTCCGTTTCGCCGATGCAGTGGTGTTGCTTTTATTTTTAAATATGTGCTCATATTTGCGGTAACTTTGCATGAGCACATCAAGTTCAGCTTTATTTTTCAGATGCTGCCATGGTGACTCGTAATACAGTATCTGCACTCCATTGGTAATGCCTTTTCATAGTCCCGGTGTACAAGCTTAACTCTGAATTAGTCTACTCAGAGTTGATTGACCTTACTCAGATCCGCTTTTCTGAAACCGAAAACTTTTAATCTTTTTAATCTTTTGTAAATCAACTCAGAGTTGTTTGAAACTCCTTACTGAAACAGGCACCTGCTCATATATGTGTATTGGTAAATAAGGAGGATAAGTTAGCCAAACAAGCAACTAAAAAGACAATATTGAAGCAAGCATATAAATGTTTTGATAATAACATTGTTTCGAGTGGATCGCTGGACGAATTGCCCGCAGCTGTTAGCAATCAGCTAAACCTTCCCCTTGTTACGATCACCCAATCAAACCCTTTCCAAGCACTATTTCACAGCTTCTCCTCAGCCAGCCCGATCCAGCGCAGCCCTCCTTCAACCAGCCGCAGCCCTCAACCAGCCAGCTCGCAGCCAGATCCTCGCTGGTAACGACGATTATCTTTTCTCTCCTCTCCCCCTTTTCCCCTAGCCCAGCGGATCGCCAGGTGGATTGCGGCAATTTCGCCCTTATTCTCAAAAACTCCCCATCTCACCAATCCGGACTCAAAGCTTATTTGTTCAGCCCTTAATAAAAACACCAGAAAGTATTTATCGACTCCTGTCAATGTCTGCCAAATTGTCAGCCCACCCTGACCCTAACTTCTCTCACTATCTGTCCACAGGTCTAAAGCATGGATTCCACCCCGGAGTTGCCTGCATTCCCACCCACTCATTCATCTGCCCCACCCTCCTATCAGCTATAACCGAACCCGACACCGTGGACATCCTAATCAAAAAAGAATTAGATGCCACTTTCATGATCGGCCACCCTGATTTCTGGCACCTCTTTGGCATACAATGGCAGAACCTATTCTTTTTCGCCGTTCGCCTAACCTTCGGATGTAAAAGCAGTCCCAAAAAATTCATTGCCCAAGAGAAAACTCTAGGCCCCAGCACATGTGTCAAATTTCTAGGTATCAATCTTGAATCTCAGAAATTTGAAGCTTCCCTCCCTAAAGAGAAACTGGATAGAATCATCATGATCTCTACCAATTTCCTAGCCCAACCCCAGTGCTCCAAACGCGAACCCCTTTCCATTTTGGGGCACTTGAACTTTGCTATGTGAATTATTCCCCAAGGCTGCCCTTTCATTTCCCACTTGCTTACCCTTTCCTCGAAGATACCTTAACCCTAACCGACCCCTGTCTACGAGAACTCCAGCTCTGGATTTCTTTCCTCCCTTAGTGGAACGGCCATTCCTTTTACAAAGACTGCTTGGCCGACCCCGTAGACATTCAGCTATTCACAGACGCTGCTCCCTCTGTAGGCTTCGGGGGCTTCTATCGCAACCGACAGTTCACCTCCCCTTGGTCTCCAGAATTAGCAGAAGTCCCGCCCCACCAAGCTTCAACCTCCCTGTAGGAACTTTACCCCATAGTCGTTGCCGCTGCCCTGTGGGGCAAAGAATGGACTGCTTCTTGCATTCTAGTCCATTGCGACAACAAACACAGCTCCCACTCACCCGCCATCATGCCCCTGCTCAGACGCCTTGTCTGGATTTCTACCCTCAATCAGTTTGTCATTACTGCTAAGCATATTCCCAGCAAAGAAAATACCCTTGCTGACTCCCTCTTTCGCTTTCTGTTACAGAAATTCAGGATGCTGGCGCCAGATGCCGACCCCCTGCCAACCCCAGCGCCTCCCTTTTCGCAACTGATATACCCCTAAATCACCCACTAAGACCTCTCTATGATCATTCTCTCAATGCTATGATCCAAGAAGTCGCCCCCAGAACCCTACAGTCTTACCTCACAGCTTGGAAAGCCTTGAAAACTTTCCACACCTGCTACAACCTCCCCTTCCCAGATTTTTCCCTACCATCTATCACCTCCTTCGTCTCATATATCAATTCCCTCAGGTACCTCCCGGCCAGTTCTATCAAAGGATACCTCAGTGGAATTCAATTCTTCCACAAGCTATTACACGGCTCTGTCTCCCCCGCAATCACTAACGCCCAAACCAGCCTCATTATTAAAGGTTTCTAAAGAGAAAACCCTTCTCTCCCCAACCAGAGGCTTCCCATAACTATGGAGATCCTAACTCACTGCATCTTCACCCTACGTCAAGGCTACTGCAACCCATCGACCGCACCCTAGACGTTATATTTACCCCCAGCGTTCTTCGGTTTCCTAAGAGTCTCCGAGTTTACTTCTTTACTTCCACCCTACAATTTCTGACCTTTCCATTTACAACCACGAAACCATGACCTTTTTCATTAAACGCAGCAAGACAGAGCAGCTTAATAAAGGTCACCATGTCCACATTTTCAAGCTTCAGTGCCCCACCCAACCTTACCAAACACTACAAGCCTTCATAGCTTTCAGAAGCTCGTTCACCTCTTCTCCCCAGGAGCCCCTTTTCACTGACGAATTCAACCGAATACAAGGTCTTGGTTTCAAAAACACCTCAAAATCATCCTCTCAAAATCCGGAATCTCCCCAGAAAGATATTCCTCCCACTCCTTCCGGATTGGAGCAGCAGAAACAGGCCTTGCTCCTAAGCAAATCCAAGCCTTAGGTTCGCTGGTCCTAAAAATTACATTCGCTTAGACCCCGCTTCCATTCAGCTAGCCATGCAAACCCTCTCCTGTCCAAGGCAAAAGCCTCCGCAGAAGTCCTAAGCACCCACCCGTCTCCGCAAAGAATAGAAACTGACTCTCTTGCAAGCTATCCATAACACCGCAGAGTTCAATCTTGCTACCTACTCCTCGTCTCCGCAGATACTTAGCAACCGCTCCTCCACAGAGGTCCACTCTAACCACCTCCTCAGAGGTCAATTCCCAGCTATCTCCCGTCTCTTCAGAGACCTAGCAACCGCTCCTCCGCAGAGGTTCATTCATACCCACCTCCGCAGAGGTTAATCCCCGGCTACTTCCATCCCGTCTCCGCAGAGACCTAGCAACCGCTACCTCCACAGATGTTCATTTGTACCCACCTCCGCAAGAGGTTAATTCTCAGCTACTACCAGCCCGTCTCCGCAGAGACCTAGCAACCGCTACCTCCACAGATGTTCATTTGTACCCACCTCCGCAGAGGATAATCCCCAGCTATCTCCTTCCTATTTTCACAGAGATCTAGCAACCACTACCTTCACAAAGGTCTATTCATAACCACCTCCGCAGAGGTTAATTCTCAGCTCCATCCATTCTGTCTCCACAGAGACCTAGCTACCTCTGCAAAGGCCTTACAGCATAAACTACCTCCGCAGAGGTCCTTCTAACCTTTCCTTCTTATTGCCCTTTTGGGGCCCCATTTTAGGCTGCTGTCCGCTCTAAAAGCCTTTTTGGGGGGAAGCCGGAGTTCAAGCCGGACGCCGAGCCCTTACCCTCGCTAGGGTTCCAGTCGCTAGGGTTCGAGCCCGCCGTTCTCCCGGCCTGCTCCCTGGACAGCACGCCAAACCTGCTTATCAAATTTTATATGAGGAAGCGTGAACACTTGAAATAGTTTGGATATCTGTAAGGAGCTACATTGTGAAAACTAAAATCAGTTCCTGACCGTTTACCATTTGTATGCAATGATTCATATTTTTGTATATTTAAGAACTAACAGCTCTTGTTTTTAACAAAACATAGATGCAACTTGTTTAAATGCAGAGGAGGGGTGCGCTCTCTCACGTCATCACCAGCTGCAGTCACCCAAGCATATGACACATTATCTATGCTCATTCACATTATAGCTAATAAATCATAAAAACACTTATGACTTTCTTTTACAACAGCTACAATAAATACCACAACTGATTGATACTCCAGAGGTAATTTTATGACAGGATGCGTTTATTTATAGATCAAAGGGGTGTACAGGATGTACAGTTTTTAATCGGCCATCATAAAAAAAATGTTTTTTTAAAAACATAAATACCTAGCTGTCACTTGCTGAACCTTATTAACTACTATTCTGCATAACACAATTTTTGGTTTATGCTCAGACAATAATGTTTCATAAAACCCATTTTTTCTAATTTCATCTTTGGTATACTTTCCCCCAGTTTCACAGACAAGGTTTAAGCTAGTCCCAGACTAAATTGCATGTTTGAGCTGTCTCTGATTAAAATATCTTGCTCGGACATATCTTAAAACACGTCAGTTTCAATGTTCTGTGTTAAGATGCACACATGTAATATTTTCTTATAAGGCATTTTTGTAAAAGTTGCTTCAATATCTTAATTTAACTAATGCCTAGTCCTGGCTTAAGCTAAGCCCCGTTTGTGAAACCAGGCCTTTAAGTCTGCTAAACTTTAACAACTAATGTAGTACTTAATGCACTTTAATTGTGCAGAAGTAGTGCTGAAGTCTAATTAAAGACATACTTAATAGATCTAGAACTACATTTAACCTTATTTAAGACAGGAAATAGTCTTTAAACATGATTTTGCAAAAAAAAAAAAATTTTAATTTAATATATTTATTTTTTTATTTTATTGTATTAAAACAAACTTCACATCACGGCACAGCTGGGGTCCTGACTGGGTCTCTGAGCCTGAAACACACACACACACACACACACGTGATCACTTGCAGGAGATGACTGAATAATGTTGAGCAGAGCACAAGCACACTGCTGCAGGAGCACACTCAAGAACACAAGGAAAGAACAATGGGACAAGTTAACCACGCACTTGCATGTACCAACCTACAAACAGCAGTTTGTGATGATAGATTTATGACATAATTATTAAGATTTCAGCCTTTCAAATAAACCTTTAGTATATAGAAAACAGATGCCTGCTCAATGACTATAATAAAAATACATTAACATGCAAACATTATGCATAATACATCATTTAAAAAACTTAATTGATACACAAATATATACAAAATATAGAATTAAAATGCCAACAAATAAAATGCAAAATATAAATAAAATACAATAAAACGACTCAACACATAAAACTATTAAATAAATGCACACAAGAACAACATTTTATAAATTCATAAAATATGAATAAATACAAACAAATGTAATGTGATAAATCAAAAAGTTTAAATGAGTCTTAGAAGCAAGCAAATAATTATTTTTCATATGGACAAACTGTTTACAGATCTGCAAGCTCAAATCAAGTGACTCTGGAGGCCGTTTAGACGTGAAGAAGAGTGTTAGTGTTGAGTTCTTCAGTGATAAGGTTATGGGTTATAAGAAGCACACCTGACGAGACACACATGTGTTATAATGTGTTTTAACGCTAAAGACAAGAGCAAACATTCAAAGCTGCAGTCGCTGCCAAACCCAAGTAAACCCATCTCACCTGCAGCCCATCAGGACAGAGAACAACATTTCTTTTTCCTTCTCTTGGGCTTTTACAAAACAGATGAAGAAACCACATTAACACTTCATTTCATCTCATGGTTGTTGTTCTAGAACAGGGGTGGGCAACTTCGGTCCTGGAGGGTCCTGAAGAGTTAAGCTCCGACCCTAATCAAACACACCTGCCTGTAACTTTCTAGTGATCCTGAAGACATTTATGAGCTTCTTCTGATTGGGGTTGGAGCTAAACTCTGCAGGAGCACTCCCCTGTTCTAGAGCAAAACACAGCATGTTTTTAGGAACCAGAAAATAACATACACATTTATATTCATGCATCTGACAGACGCCTTTGTCCAAAAGACTTGCATTGCATTCAAGATATGTTTTATGAGTTGATGCATTCTCTGGGAGTATTAAACGTGTGATGTTCATCTGCATCATTATCTGTTTGAGCTCCTCTCATCTAAATGAACAGACTCAGACTCGGATGTGATGTAATATGAAGGGTGCTTTACCTGTCGATGCAGGTGACCATCCCGGCTCATGATGTTCTCCTCACACTCCAGATCTTCAGCTGTACCCTGAACCAGACAAAACTCTGCCGTCTCCTGTCAAACACACACACACACACATATATGATTTAACATCAGCTCATCCATCACAGCAGAATTACATTCATTTTACATATCATTTTAGGGACTGCACTCTCAAAAGTAATCAGAAGTTCAGATTTCAGCAAAACTAAAAGCGTTTATTTTCACTAGAGACCTTCCCGCAATTAATCAGTATGACTGATGCTGAATTCTACAATTCTGATGCCTGACTGATGCTGAATTCTACAATTCTGATGCCTGACTGATGCTGAATGCTGTTGCATTTTTCACAACTGTTCTTTGATCAATAAGCTCATATAAGCAGCAGAGGTTTCTGACACAGATGTGAAGCTCTCACCTCATTCTGTGGATTGAGAAGCGAGATGCGCGCATCTCCGAATGGGCCCCAGGTCTCCTGGCTCCTGAGCATCAGAGCCCCCCTCGGCACCTGCTCTGCCGGCAAACACGCAGCCCAGATCTGAACACAGCACAACCATTAGACATGGCGCAATCACTCTGATTTCACTTGAGACACACTTATCGCGGCACATTCACCCCGATCTCACAGTTACAGCACAGTCACCGTGATCTTACCGTAACAGTTACCCTAATTTTATCTGGCAACCTCACTGTGGAGCAGTCACCCTGATCTAATCACAGCAGTTAACCTAATCACAGCACTGTTGCTCTGATCTCACCACAGAGCATTTACCCTGATTTCACTGTGCCTACCTTTAGCGTCTGGCCTGCACTCAGCACACACGGAGATGGAATCTGGAAGACAACCTCAGGAGCCACCTCTTCATGCTTCTTCAACACCCAACCGCTCAGAGACTGATCCTGAAACCATCATCACCACACCGTTAGCCAGTTCTGGATCATTCCAAACAGACATTATTACCACAGGAGGATCTCATATAGAAACAACTGCACAAATACTTATTTGTGCCATTAACTTACATACAATATTTTGTTACTCAAAATTAAGATGTTTATCAAAAAAAAACAAAAAAAAACAACAAAAAAAAAACACAAAAGGTAAAAAAAAACATAAAAGAAATTAAATAAAACAAACATGAGGACCACACCACATGATTGTAAAGCGCTTTGGGTATATGACAATGCAGTGTCAAAGAGCATTAAATCATATTCAAATCATTCATCTTTTTACCATATACAATTTTAGAGGCAGTTACCTCTGAAACGTAAATATCTTAAAGTATTAAAAAGAAACATCAGATTAAAAGTTAAAATTTATTAGGCTTAATTTTGTCCAGGATATTATATTGTCGAGTTGGTAGTTTAATGCGTAACTGCAAGCAGCACTGGCAAGAACACTTGATTTTTTTTTCTCTTATAGAAGTGGAAACAGCTTACTATACTCGTTCAAGAATACATTTAAATTATTCAAAATTATTTTATTTGTGTACATTCACAATAAAAACGGTTGTGCTTTTGTAAATAATTGGATGCCACTTTCAAGAGCGCGTCACAAGAATTAACTGAAATTCTGCATATAAGCTGCTACTTGGTGTTTTTTTTTCTTTAGTTGTCAATTTATTAATAAAAAATTATTATATTATATTATATATTATATATTACATTACATTATCTTTTTGCACATATAAATTTATTCCCTGGAAACGAATTTGGCTATTTTTAAATGGGTCACAGCCACGTATCAATTTAAATTTTATTTACTTGTAAGTTTAGCATAATCTTGTCAGTTAGTAATAAAATTCAACATTCTTATTTCCAATACAGTCTAATAAAATTTTAATCAGGAAAACAACAACAGGCGCACCTGCTTATGAATAGCAATGAATGGCTTGATGCTGGAGTATCTAAATAGTCTAAACATGTGCAAAAACATGGAAACTCTTTAAACTTGTTATTTTTATGTAGGCCTCCATAACTTAATAATGGACTTTATGAAATGGATTAAGAACTGACTATTTGCATATGATTTGCACAATAGGTGTAATTATGTATGGAAACAGCTTAAGGGCAAGTTTCTTTTTTTTGCGATACACCAAAACATGCGACTTATTATTTTTTTAAGGATGATGTCATCACCCACACCATTTTATCTGTAAAAGGCTAGTTGGATGAAAACTTGGCTAACGATACTACTATGATCTACTAACACTGGTATGAAGTAAGTGTGCTACGAAAAGCCTCCAGAAGATGAAGCTGTACCATGTCGGAGTTGTTCTTGAGTGTGATGTAGCGTCCGTCCAGGTCGACCTCATCGATGGACACTCGACAGCGTGACGAGGAATGCTGGGAAAGCTTGTAGCTGGGGGACAGTCCTGAACTCATGCCCTCATGCTTGCGCTTCTTGGCACAGCGTTTTCTGACTGGTTGAGCGCGAGTTCGAGAGATCGCCCCCTGCTGGACCGGACTCGGAGACAAATTCAGCCTGAGAGAGATCATCATGATATAAATCACATCCAAACTAAAACGTTTTTATTTACATACTATATGAATGAGTGCGGTATGCATATATAAATAGAAAAACAGGTTTTTATATTAAATATATTTACATTAAATTATATGAAAATAAAAATATTTGTACATATTTTCAACATAAATACTGCATGTATTTCACAAACACACACAACAGACACGCACATTATGCAAAAAAGAAAAAAGTTTACTGATTGAGGTTTTTTTTTTTTTTTTTGGGAGAAGTATACTTTAGTTTGCTATCTAAACCAATAATAGCAAAGGGAACACTTAAACAACAAAACGTAACTCCAAGTCAATCACACTTCAGTGAAATCAAACTGCTCACTTAGGAAGCAACACTGATCATGTTCACATGCTGCTGTGTGAATGGAGTAGACGTCAGGTGGAAATGATAGTAAATTAGTAAGACTCCCCCATAAAGGAGTGCTTCTGCAGGTGGTGACCACAGACCCAGTCTCAGTTCCTATGCTTTCTGGCTGATGAAAGCAGGTTCACACGGAGCACATGTGACAGACGTGACAGAGTCTGGAGACGCCACGGAGAACGTTCTGCTCTCATCTGTGAAGAGCATAGGGCACCAGTGGTGAATTTACCAATCTTGATGTTCTCTGGCAAATGCCAAACTTCCTGCACAGTGTTGGGCTTTAAGCACAACCCCCACCTGTGGATGTCATGCCCTCATACCACCTTCATGGAGTCTGTTTCTGAGCGTTTGAGCACACACATGCACATTTGTGGCCTGCTGGAGTTCATTTTGCAGGGCTGTGGCAGTGCTCCTCCTGTTCCTCCTTTCTCAAAGGCGGAGGTAGCGGTCCTGCTGCTGGGTTGTTGTCCTCCTACGGCCTCCACCACGTCTCCTGATGTAGCCTGTCTCCTGGTAGCCACTCCATGCTCTGGACGCTACGCTGAGAGACACAGCAAACCTTCTTGCCACAGCTCGCATTGATGTGCCGTCCTGGATGAACTGCACTACCTGAGCCACTTGTGTGGGTTGTAGACTCAGTCTCATGCTAACACTAGAGTGAAAGCACCGCCAGCATTCAGAAGAGACCAAAACATCACCCATGAAGCACAGGAACTGAGAAGTGGTCTGTGGTCACCACCTGCACCTGGACTGAAGGAAGAAAGTCACACGCACCCAGGATGCTTTGAGGGCGAGTAAAACATGGGCTGATTTTCATGTTTCG
>JAUMHG010034790.1:0-10979 GCA_032359395.1 Enteromius anoplus
ATATTTTACATTAAATATTAGTATGTATTGTAGCTTTGTATAGCCTCATGTTGAAAAATTTGTCATTTAAAAAAAATAATAATAATTAAAAAAAAAAATTGCTGAATGTCTCCTTTTGTGTTTTACAGCTGCCAGTCATATTGGTTTGGATCAAGATGAAGTTGCTTATGACTTTTAACTTTTAGGTTGGACTTTCCCTTTAACAGTCACTTCTCAAATATGTCCTGATCAGGGCTAATCTAAAAGCCCCCACAAGCAAGTTTGACTAATAACAAGGAGTCTTTGTTTATTTCAGTTAGCATGACAGAAAGTTGCAAACTCACTGCAATAGCATCTGGACGAAGCCAAGTGTAGCCTACTTGCCAGTGTTTGTCTTCAAAAAGTACACAGCCAAAGAAAACAGTTCCAGCTTTCGAAGTATCATTGCCCTTTAAAACTGTCTGTTTGTCTGTGGACAGATTGACTGCGAGCGAGCGAACGCCTTAAGCTACAACACAAGGGTGAATGAGTTGAGTAAGACATAGAGGCCTCGATCCCTAGCAGCCGAACAAACCATCTGAACCTATTTTACAAAGAAAGGTTTAATAAAAATCCAGATGTGCACTTTATGTTCAAGGATATCTTTATAAAATGACCATGAAATAGAACTCAAAGGCAGATTTTCATCCAGTTCTGTCAAGGCTTGCAATAGAACGCCAAATTGTGGTAAAGGGAGTACAACCTACAGTATGTGTTTCAGCTTAAGCATGAAACGCTACTGCCTAGAGGGCTTTTAATGTGTGTGCGCCCGAGAAATGATGATTCCCTCATCAGTCCTCGATATTTTACAGTCAATAGAAACATCACCACATTGACCAAGTGTGCTGTGTTTTGGCATAACCTATCATTTAAAAGCCATACAAATGAGGTAAGAAGAAATAACAAAACAGTTCAATGACATGTAGGGCTGCACAAATAGTCCTTAATCTTTCTACTTGAACGAAAAGCACAATTGTTCCCCTGCCTGCTGGATGAAGTGCTGTTGGTTCTTTATTCAAGCAGACATGGTTCGAAAAAAAAAAACCTCACGTAAATGCCTGCCAATACACACGCAACTCCCTAAGTAAAGTTACACACTTCTGCTACAACCGTCTGCCATCGCTGGAACCGTGACTCTCCAACCGAACAGTTCATGTTGGTATACTGACCACAAACTCTCACACCTGAAATATTTCTTCTGGCCTAACAACTCAGTGAGAATAGGCATGGATGCCATTGTACTTATTTTGACCTTTGCTCAGCCTGAAATGATTCATACTTCTTGTGACCAATCGCGCATAGTTAAAATAAGTACATAGCTCCTTCAAAAACCTCATGTGATGATTATCGACTCCAAAACGCATCATTTGGATGATCACATTCATGGATAAACACTTTCAAGGATGAAATGTTTCAGTGGCTCTGTTGAAAGCTACATATTTCTTACGGAAAAGGCCAACGACCTGACCGCAAGTGACTTTGTTGGAAGCTACATGTCCAACAGTAGATCAGAAGTTTGAATGTGCATTAGGTATTACAATATATTTTTACAATAGCTACTGCATATTGCATGTTAAAGATACCAATTTGTATCTTGCAACACATGCAGTATCTTTCATTGCAAAAGTTTTCACTTGAATTTGTTGTGAAACATTTGTTTATAGAAAAAAGGTGTGAAGCTTCACCCTCAACCTCGGTGGAGCAATAACAGATTGTACGAAAAAAAAAAAAAACTGTGTTAGATTCGGATGTTTTTGTCTTAGTTTAACAAATGTTTCACCTTTGTCAACCCCCCCCCAAAAAAACCTGAATTCAATAGGCAAAGCAAGCAGGAACAACAGTCTCTTTCAATAACTTGGCAGTAAGTTGACATCTAATGACTAATATAGTCTGGTAAACAGTCCTACCACACTGGGAATGGCTGTGGAGAATGACTGGAAGTGACACACACATACACAAAGAAAGAAAGAACACACACACACACAGAGAGAGAGAGAGAGAGTTCCATGCTACAGATATCAATGTATTAGTTAAAAGAAATGAAATAAACATATTTCACTTAAACAGCATCAACAATTGTAATCACTTGCATTCAATAAGATGAAATCAAGATTCATCTTTTCATTTTTCATTTCAGCAGTGAATTAACAGGTGCTACTATATTGCTCAAAATAGTAGCCACTACTTTATAAGATAAAACAAAATACTAAGATACAGAGAGGCTAAATCCTAAGGGGAATAATGAGAGGAAATCCTCATTACTACTAAAAAATGACTCACCTTAAGACATTTAGAGGAGGGCCTTAAACAATCATCTAAGCAGCCGTGTTTGGTCAATACTTCCAGTAAACCAGTTAGCCGGAGGGCTAGTGCTTCTCCACCATGCTACTTCAGCCAAAAGACCTTCAGTTAAAAGCTTGATAAACTTCCTCCACTTTTCCAAATAATGGCCCGATTAGAGTGGAAAACCTCAGGATTCTTTGATTATCTGTTCTATCTGCCTTAAGGCAGGTGGATTGCATGCCCCACCTCTGCTACACACAACATTAATGATGCTGCTCCTCTCAATGGATTGTTAGCTTCAAGCTCATTAAGTGAATGGCAGCCATTTTGAAAGCTACAATATCAAAGCTATCTGGATTGCTTGTTACTTTTAACAAATGCAGTCTGATTGCAGAAAGAGTTGCGCAACTATTATTCACAAATAGCGAAGACTAGAGACAGATGGAAAATGCTTAAAAAAGACTAAGATAAATAGATAGATACATGGACACTTTGTTATTTATAAAACTGATCATTTATTTTCTCTAAATATTGGCTGCTATGATTATGGCTGTAAATTATGGGTGCCAAATTAAATAAATTATAAATGTTATTTTAAGCAATTTAAAATATATTTTTTATAAACAATAAAACCAATAATATGACTTGTTCTGTAATAATAGATTCTGTGATATTCAGACCAAAGTGCTGCCTTTGATACTGTGCACCACAGAATTCTTATCTCACAACTTAAAAAATCTGTGTGAATTGAAAGTTGTGCTCTTCATTGGTTTAAGTATCTGAACGATACAACTTTTCATCTTCTGTTTTGTTGTGGATTGTGGAGTTCCCCAGGGCTCTGTTCTGGTCCTGTTCATGTTGCATATGTTTCCTTTGGGTACTATCCACTTTTTTCAAACATGGGGTGTCATTTTACTTTTACGCTGATGACAAGAAGCTAACAAGTAATTTAGTAAAGTACTCTCTCTCTCTCTCGTTCCTTAAAACATTGTTTTAAAAATAGTTGTCTTTGATGATGTTATGGACAATATTAGCTGTGAAATAACAGATGAAGACTGTTCTTGACTAAATTTTTGTCTGAACCTTTTTTAATGTATATATTTATAATTGTATTGTTATTATTGGCACACATGCATGTTGTTTATACCAAAAGATGGCAGGTAGATTTGTTGCAGTCTGAGAGTTATTTGGGTAAATGTGAAAAATGTTACCCCGGCCTCTCCTCCCTCAGTGATTTTGTTGACTTTAGTTCAGAGCACTAAATTGACAGCACATGTGTAGCTAAAGCCTGTGTCCCTACCTGTTCTGCTGGTTGTTTTCGAGGTTTGTCCCAGGGAAATACCATCAGAGCAGATCCTGCCACGTAATGCTTCACTCATGCATCTCTTTGGTCTGACATTCTGGGAATAAAGAACCAAGTAATGTTTTTCATTTATCGAAAGGTCAGATGAAACCTGTTTTTTGGGGCCATTAGATCTCTCAGAGGTCACATGGATAGAAACAAGCATTAATAAAAAAAAATATGTGCAGCTGTATAATTTGTTTTGTATTGGGATAGATAACAGCAAAGACTTTCAAGCAAGACTTTCTTCAGAGGGAACAGCTGGCTTTCCAAAAAGATGTCATTCAAACACGGATGCTGGATGACTTCCTAATGAACAGAAGTTCCACAGTTATGAGATCTCCTCGGCCTGGCTTTGAAAACAGTTTAACTGCATTTACACACACAATGGAAACTGAAGGAAAAGAAGCTGTCCTGGTTACTATTTCAAAGCTTACTTGTACCGACCATAGATTTTTTTGTGCTTTATGTCGGGATTAATTTGACTTAGTTCCGTCGTAAATAAAAGGAGCGGCGGCTAGTCAGCTGACCACTGAAGGTGGTCCAAAACCTTCAGGAGAGGCAGAGATGGGAAAAAGGTCTTGTTCTTGGGTGGCCAGGAGACTTTTACAGTATATCCGTTCATGGGAAATTCTGCAATAATCCAACGATGGTAAAATGATTATATTTAATTTTTATTTTAATATTTATTGCTATTATTATTATTATTATAGTATTTTTTAACCTTTCTATACTTGGATATGTCAGTTCAATGCAACACTAATGTGAAATTAATAAATAAATAAATAAATAATTTTATTTATTAATTTTAACATCTAAAATGTTGTTTCAAAAAAATAATAATAATAAAAACAACAAATCTTATTTTATTATGAAATAAAATGATATAAATATATATATATATATATATATAAAATAAATGAAAACAAAAGTTTTATATAAAAGGTTTTTTTTTAAATAACTTTTTTTGTTTTTAGTACAGAGATAGAGGCATGTGTGACTGGATCGGCACTCCTGGCCGAACTTCTGGAACTGGATCTGGAATAGGTGGACTGGAATCTGCGGGAGACTGGATCACCACTCCAGGAAACGGCTCGGGAAATGACAGACCAGAATCCGTAACTGTCTGTGACGGCGCGCTGGGCTGTGAATGCGGAATGGAGTCCGGGGAGATGTGCGCATTCATGGCTGTTAGGATCTCAGCCGGCTCGTGATTTGGGCAGTCCTCTCGGGGTGGTTGAGTTTTTTGTGATAGCCATGCCATTTGAGCCCGGACTGTCATACAGCAAAGGAAAACTGCCGATTTCCATTGCAGCCCCGTTATGTCCGGAATGTCAACGGGGCTGAATCGACGGGCAAGACTTTGGAAAGCCATAGAAATGATTGTATCTCCAAGACCCAATCTTTCAACAAGTTGGTAAAACCCAGACACGAAGTCCTCAAACGGCGGGTCTCGGAGAACAAGCCCGATGAGTCCCTGGGTGCCATCTCTTATTTTGGTCTGTTGTTCTGTCACGCTTGCGGTGATGTCGCGATCTTGCTTCTCAGCGATAATCAGGCAAGAAGACAGAAGGCAATGAAGATGTGAACAGTATCTAGTGCAAATGGCACACATTCTACTTTTTACTAGTTCAAAACTAAAAACTCAGAATTTAAATATGCTTTCAATCCCCTTCTTTTTCTCACTGTTTTCACTTTAATTGCAAGTTTGAGTCATGTTTCCGTTCAAGCACTTCCCATCTTCCTGACTCCTGGTGAGGGGATATATCAGAAGGGATGGCAGACATATTGTAGTTAATGAAATCTTTAATTTTACACAGGAAACTGATGAAGATTTGTTCATAGAGCTTTTACTGGAATTACTCATTTTGTAGCACTAGACCGAGACAGTCTCCTTTGACTAACCACATCCTGTTTGAGAGTGTAGTGTGAAAAAGTATTTGAGGTTTGGCAGGGACTAAAGACCCCAGGAATCAGATGTTTGATCTGGGTGTGGCTGCTTTGACTATATCTTATAGTCCATGAAGAAATGTAAATCCAGTGTTAACATTTATACAATCTTTTGAGCTGCCAGCATATCATTTCCTGACCCTCATATGTCACCCCCAAAAAATACAGTGTAGAATCTGCACGCAGGGCAGGCCTGAATCATACTTATAAGCTGAGACACTTGTTTGCAAGTCTCCATGATACATTGGAAAATAATTCTTATTTGATTCATTTACATATTATTTAAAGTAATGCATCTACGCTATGGAGACCTGTTTCCACTATATAAAAAAAGAATGTAATAGAATGTAATTGCAATTTTTTTTTTTTTTTTCAGTTATTTTATTTTTTCCAGTTTATGTTCATATCTCACAGTTCAGAGTTCTGAAGTTCTGAAGTTAGAAATGTGTTGGAATTGTGTTACAAATGTACTTATTTTCTGTCCACTCCTAAATAAGAAAAACAAATAAAGGCAAATGCAACGTTTGTGAATTCTAAACAACTGAATTATTACTTTTGAGTTTTTATTAATTTATAAAAGCAAATCTGACTAAAAAAAAAAAAATCTGAACTGGTTGATGTTTGTACTGTTTGCTACATGCCGACAAAAAGTCGGCATGTAGCAATTTCAAGTGTGTGTGTGTGAGATGTTACTTACTTTTAAGAACTAAATGTTTCAATTTAAGAAATTCAGCTAAAAAAGCCATTCAAACTATGACTTTTATTTTGAACTCAGTGCAGTGTCTGGAAGGCATGCCCATCACTGAAACACTTGAAGCATGAACCACAAAATGAGGGCTGGCGATTTCTCAGTAGCGTCAGCTTTGAAAACAACATTTGTCATGCTGATGGGGAAAATGTGAAGTGTAATCAACCGTAAGCGGGAAAAGATTTCCAGAGATTACAGAAATTGTCAAACAAGTGCAGTTGTTTTGAAATATGTCACCATCGAGTCACATCTCAAACACAGTTGGGTCTGGGTTAAAATCCAGGGAGATTTGAAGGAGATCTGCGTCTTTTCCTATGAAATCTATTGCCAGAAACAAAACAGATGGTGTCTGCCATATCTCACAGTGTAGTAGCGTAACTGCTGCCTGGTGATATTGCTTCAATCTATTTCAGAATGCATCAGACAGAAAGACTAGAAGACGAATAGAATATGTTCTATTGCGTGTCTGAGCTAACCTGACAGGATTCATTTTGCTCGATGGTACATTATCCATGCCTGTAGTTGCGACATAAATGAATACGTGAAATAATGACCCGAGTTTAGTTTTTTTTTTGTTATATAATCTAACCAGTATATCATTTAAAGCTCTACTAAGTAAAAAATTGTCTATTAGTAAACATTAAGCCTTGCAATACCATGAACACTGCAGGAAGACACAAGATGGAACCTGTTAAGTGCATGAAGTATTAAATCAATGCGCATGCCTTTGTTAAATCCATCAGTTTACAATATTCTAACATAGATATTTTTTTTTATATATATATATTAAGGTTTTACTGTGGAATTACTGAAAAACAACTATGATTACTTTACTCATGATTCTTCTGCATAAAAGTCACCAAACCAAAAACACTTCGACTCCTATGAAGCATTTGAGTGAGAATTCCAACATTCTTACTTAAATATTTCTATTTACAGCAGAGATTAAAATTAGAGAACAATTTATACCCCCTGGTTTCACAGACACGGTTTAGTCCTAGACTAAAATATCTGAGCTGTTTCAACTGAACAAAACTTGCACTGACTGATCTTAAAACATGTCAGCATGCCTTTGTTTAATTCAGACTGATGGCTGAAGGTCTGGAATTTAAAGCCGCTTTCTTTGGTCAAGGCCCGCCCATAAGGCCGTTTGATCGACATGTCAAACAACCAATCACAATTCGTTTAATTCAGCGTCTGTGCTTTGTTTCCCCGGCGGACCGAAAATAAACGCGACACTCGTGTCCCCTGGAAATCCGATAAAATTCAACCAATCATTTGATGACTTCGACATTCCTGAAGGGTTTCCAGTTAAGTATACCATTAGACGTTTAGCCAACGTTCTGAGGCTGAGACTAGTGGCCATGCAATATGCTGATATTTCATTTTGACGTCATAATGAAACTTGCTTGAGACTTGTTTAAAAAACTATTTATTTAATTGATTCAGAGTCAACTCTTTCTTTTAGGAAACAATAACTTTAAAGATTTCAGATTTAGGACTTTGCAGGATGTTTTTGGATTTACTGGGTTGCACTGCATGAAAGGTCATTTTCAAAAATCCATAATTGGGGCACTTTAAGCAAATTATAAATAATTGTATTCTGAAGCACAGTGTAAAAAACCGTAGTCATTAGAAAACGAACACTGATCAAAATTTGAGAACACTTACAGATATGTTTAAGTTATTGATGTTAATCTGGCAGATTGTGCTAATTCTTTAATTATATGACAAACTATATTTAATTGGCAGCATTACTCAAATTTTCACTAAGATAGCAAGATGGCTGGCTGCTCTTCGGTGACTGAAGCCCTACGACCAGATGAAGCTCCAAAAAAGGACCCTTTCTCCAAATCGCTAATTTCTTGAAAATTGCAGGTTTACAATGACAGCAATTCATTCAAGCCCCCCAAAATGGCTGGTCGTCCACGAAAGACAGATATACAAAAGGACAGGATAATTCAAAGAATCTTAATAGGGAATGGGTTCAGCACTGCAGCTGGAATTGCTTACCAGTTCTGCAATAAATAAGCTAATGATCTGTCTCAGCATGTTTAAGAGAAGTGAGAATGAAAATGCACTCTATTCTGAGTCTCCAGAGCTCCTCACCTCTCAGGTATGTCTCCATACTCCGTGAGCTACCCATTAAACCTATGAAAACCCATATATATGAAGCTGGATATGTGTGATTCGAATGTTCAAAAGCATTGGTTTCCCAGCATATTAATACTGTTTTGCAGTCATAACATGATATTCTTAAATTAAATGTGCAAAAGGAGTTTGCCTCTGGTGGTCATTTCTTTTGGAAACTGCAGTGAATGTACTTATTGATACATATTTCGTGTTTTGCTAAAAAGGTCACTTGTGTAGGTTTATGTGATGAGACCAGCTTATAACTCTTTTTAAAAATGACATGGGGAAAATGATGCAAAAAATGATAAAATAGCATATTAAGGCGAAATGATCGGGGATTCAGGGACAAACATGAAAATCATTACAAATACAAAAATGATAATAATAATAATAATTTTATAAACAAAAATTTATTTGCCATTATACAAGGATATAACAGGTGTAACAGGCTACATATATTTCTGTGGGTATAAAAATCAAAGTGAGTTCTATAGAAATGTGTCGTCTCCAGGCATAGACACACAATGCTGTTGGTAATGAGAGAGTGTCATGCTGAGATCAGCAGGGGCAGTGCTGGGCATGTCCAACATTATACATACATTTCTAACATTCATATTCTCTGCTTATGCCATAAAATGTCCACTTTTGTTGACTGTTATTGAAAAGAATTATCAAAAATCTCTTAATCAACCATTGATTTGGCACATCATGTGATAAATTGTGTTTATTAACGCAAGGCAGCAATAAATACTCTCATGAACAGACAACCAAGCATGCTGATAAACATAAAAGTTCAAGTGCAGGCTTATCTTTTTCTGATAAACACATTACATTCTAGAATTTCAAATGGTTGTAACATTTACATTTCTAAGAAACATTGGCCTCTGTGGAAAAAAGTACACAATCTTTTTTTCTGGTCAAAATTAAAAAAATAAGTGTCTTTTGCTGACTCACAATATTCAAATGCCCCTTTAAATTGCATAAATGTTTGATTGGCTCTGGTTTTGCCGTACACACCGTTACAAGCCTGTGTAGAAAGCACAGAGAACAAAAACATCAGTTGCCTGGAGACAGACGTCAGTTCCAAATGGCCACTAATAATAATAACAACCTTGGTAATTACCATAAAAACAGCCTTTAATATTCAAACATGTCAAAGATAAATGTGAGAATGGAAAAATGAGCAGATCCATGTCATGCTGCAGATTTGCAAGCGTGTGTACGGATGAGGTCAGAGGAATCGGCACCCAGCTTTGGGTTGGTTAGCCCAGTTCCACCACAAAGCTTAACCGGCTGCATGTGACCATACAGGCTTGTCTGCCCTCTTTAACTGTAAAACCTCGGCTGGGCACAAGAAGTCAAACCACAGAGGAGACACTTTCGTCATTAACGTGACTCTCAGCTGCCACATGCTCAAGTGGCACCCAGCTAAATCAACAGAAAAGAGCATCGGACGGCCTCTTTCCAAAACACTGGGACCTCATGTAGTGTCAGACTGCTGTAAAAGTTATCTCACAGTGCATTGTGGGTGCTATATATTTAAGTCAGTGAGGCCTGAGTCACATATTGTCCTTTGGATGAAGGAATGCTAAATTCTTTCAAAAAACCATCATCAGCATTTTAATTGAATGTCTCTATTTTTTCTTTTGTTTCTTAGTTCTTCGTATGGCAAGACTATGAGCCAAATCTTCTGTCAGATTTTCTTTTCTTTTTTTTTCAGAGGGTAAGACTCATAATATTAATTCACAGGCAATTAGTTGGCCGTCTGTGAGCATGATGGACTGATGTGTTGGAATGTTTACCTGAGAACACCGATCTCTTGCTGGCATCTCTCACTCCACTTGAATTACCTAAAAAGAGCCAAAATACAGAAGAAAAACTTGTAAATGGTTTCATGCTGAGAATTTTCAAACATATAACTCAATATAATAGAATGAGACTCCTAAAACCGAAAAACCAAAAAATCAGCAGGCAAGAAGTCCAAAGCTGCATTTATTTCATTAAACACAGTAAAAACTGCAATATTGTGAAATATTACTACAAATTAAAATAAAACGTATGTATTATAATATATTTTAAATGCTGGGCAACTATTAATCGTGATTAATTGCATCCCAAAGAAAAAAATTTGTGTATATAAATATAATATATGTGTGTGTACTGTGTATATTTATTATGTGTGTATAAATACACACATATGCGTGCCTATATTTAAGAAAAATATGTTGTTTATATATTAAATATATATTTTCAAAATATATACTGTGTGCATTAGCAAAAACTTTTATTTTGGATGCAATTATTCACCATTATTCGTTACCCAGTACTTATTTATAATAAGTATAATTTATGCAGTGTCATATGAGCACGTCCTGATTTTGGCAAGTACAACGTGTCTGTCACGGAACGCGGTGCGCTGGGTGAGCTTGCGCTCTCGCTTCCTTGCGAGACACAACAGGCACGGCAGGCAGGCAGAACGCGGAGGCTGAATAACATTTAAACTTG
>JAUMHG010034791.1:0-10977 GCA_032359395.1 Enteromius anoplus
CTTTTATATTTGCTATAAATAGAATGTCTTATATTAAAAACAAACACTCAAGCTCTGCCCATATTTAAAAAGTAATGGAAAAGTAATATAACGCATTACTTTCCATAAAAAGTAACTAAGTAACGTAATTAGTTACTTTTTTTTAGGAAGTAACTCAATATTGTAATGTATTACTTTTAAAAGTAACTTTCCCCAACACTGATCAGGAGCTTGCTCTAGTAGTGCCGTGATTACTAGCAAGCGGAGACAGAATTCCGAAACTATGGAGGACAAAATCATTGTCGCTGTATGATACATCGTCATAGTTTCATAGCAACAGGAACTAAAAGGAAATAAAAAATAGATTCATTAAACCAAAGTTTGCCTATGAGATATACCCAAAATGAATTTCACCTCCTGTTTAACCACTACAGAGACATCAAGAGGCAGCGCCAAGTGTGAGAATTACTAGCCGCGGTGAGGCTGCACTCGGTGGATACATGAGCACTGAACACCCTTTGTTCGCGTGGAGCTCACAGCTCCGAAATCAGTCAAGCAAACTTTAATAAACCACAGATTAGTGTTTTAAACAACTACATTCTTGCCTGAAATAATTGGTGCAGCCTGGCAGAAGCCCCTCTCATGATGCTAGTTAACTAGTAGCTTTTTTTATATTTAACTAGTTTAACTACAGCGTAATTGATTTGTTCAAATTTAGTTCCTACAGAGTATGCCAGTTTAGTGACATCAGCTCATTGAAACATACTTAGTGGTTGATCACTTTACTTAAAAGTCAAGTGGTTTCTTGTTCTCTGAGGAGGTTTGGAATAGTCAAAATAAGTGACTAAGTAAAGCATAAGAAACAAAACATGTGTTATATCATCATCACCCAAGTAATTTGAGACTTTGCTTATCTTGTTCGCACTGCTCTGCTGGACCACTATTTCCACTGTTCCAATTCATAGGGTTTGCATCTGGCATCTGTGTGTTTGCTGCACTGCCTTGACAGTGAGCGAGTGATTGGCTTCCCTGAGGACCCCGTGACTGACCCATCCTCTCCTCTCCGGCTGGTTATGAATATATCCAACAAATGCAGAATATAGCTACATATAGCTACAAGGTGGCGGTTTGAATTAGCAGTCATCGTGAATAACACATGAGGTGAAGCACAAAGGGCTGATTTGAGAAGCGTGATGCCTATATTATTCTAGTGCCTAAAATTTTTTCCCGCCCCCTGCTCTGATAGCAGTTGGATCCCCCGCATTCCTCCAGCCGAGAAGCACTATTATGTATCCCCTCCTACTCTGTGACAGAGGTATTTCTCCAACATCCTAATAAGGAAATGGAGAGTGTATTAATAGAGAGGATTATTGCTTGGGAATATTTGCATTGCAGCGCATGTGTGCGTTTCCATGGCACTGGTTGAGTTAATGCACAACTGGCCCAAAGCTCCGGTGCTTGATGCAGCAGACACCCAACACTGCAGCTGCTGCTCCCAGATAACGTTGTAGCCTGATATCACACATTCAATCAGCAGACCTTAACTGAGCTGAAATGAAATGACTTTCAGGGCCGGTCTCAGCTCAGCTTCATGATAGACTCCCTAAGTCTTGATGCTGCAATTACTGAGGGATGAACATGCATTTTTAGAAATGGAGGTCTAGATGTCTTTATTTGGATGCGTGACGCACCAACCTGTCCTTTTCACATGTTTGGTTTTGGTCTCGGATCACTCCTGAGTTCTGTTGTGATACCTGCACTGCATTTCTGTATTATGAGGCATAAATAGACAGATGGTCCACCCAAAAATGTAAAATCATAATACTTAACTCACTATAATGTTGTTCCAATTCTGTATGCTGGTGTAGTTCCTAACCTGAATTCAGAAATTTAGTGCAGTTTTTGACAGTGCATACACTCTTAGTGTATATCTTGAAATTGTATTTCTTTATTATTTTTTTGTGTGTGTGTGTGTGGGGGGGGGTTTAATTACGCATGTTGATTTTAAATAAAATAAAAAAACCGTTATTGCTACAACATGCACACAAAAAAATAAAATCTCCTTTCTGCATATTCTAGTTTAAGACACATGCCGTGACATTTGTTTAATAATGTAAAAGTTGTCATCATGGGCCATATTTAAATGTAATTTCCCGTGGAGGGAAAATCATTCAGTAGTGACTTAAATTTGGACTGATTTTCACAAAAAGAGATTGTATTGGTTTATTTAATAAATGTTTCTTCTTTGTGATGCTTGCTTTAGTGTGGTGCTAAGTCCAGGTGGTTCATTTTGGTGCGTGCAGACTGTAATCATTATTGATTGCCCGTCTCCACTCTTGAGTAACCGAAGTTCTTTTTTCCATTTTCTGTGACATTAGGCTCACAAGGACATTTGATGAAAGTTGACTCTGTTGGTTTCTCATTACATGTCACTAGTGTTTTTATTAAAGACAGACAAGCAGAAGCACATTAATGCTTTCTGTTGGATGGGATGCTTTTTTATTTTTATTTTTTTGCTTTTTTTAATTGATTTATTGACAGCTGCGCACAATATATATTTTTTACCTAATTTTTATCTAAATAAATAATTTGGCTATGATTGGTGATTTCTAATCCCTAAATAAAGCAAACTTTTTAACTACAGTAACCATTTAGGCAAAGATGCATGATAAAGAGTAAAAATAGAGGTTTGTTGTTTAGACCACCGATTACAGGCAAAATAAAGCAAAAGAAAAGCAAGATTATGTTAACACAATCCATATTAGGGTGGAGCGTCTGATGCGGCTGTGTTTTGGACCCTGAGGTCATGGCAGAGATATGTCCGCTGAAGTTCAGTCCAGCTTAAGCAAAGATATTATGGGAATGCGTCTTGCTGCCCCTGATACCACTGTTTAGAAGGAGTGAAGACGCCCTGTTCCTGATCCCGCTTGTGGAAGAGAGGGAGGAGGAGGGCTTTTTAACCCAGATAAATTGAACTGCATTGACACTGAACAGCTTCAGGTTGTTTGACTAGTCTTTATCATACATACTATTTTAAGCTTGCAGACTTCCTGGATTTTCTTTCTCTTATTGAACCACAAACTCATCTTGGACATAACAATGTGAAAATGTAATAAGGCGTGTTTTTGTCAGTGTGTTACCAATTAATTCCAAAACGCTGATAAAATGTGGGCCCCCTCATTGTTTACTGTGGTTCTTGGGCCTGCTTTTGTATTTAAAGGAATAGGCTAGCATACCCCAAAAAAGAAGAAATGTATTCACCCTTGGATCATCCAAGATATAGATGAGTTTTTTCTTTATCTTTACATCACTTGCTCGCCTGTAGTGAATCGTTGCCGTCAGAATGAGTGCCCAAACTACTGATGACGACAATTCACATGACTCCAGCCCATCAATGCCTTGTGGAGTGAAAACTTATCTGTTTTCACTTGTAAACTGTGCTTGATCTTTGCATATTTCTCTACGGATTCAGAAAAGAGTTTTTCACTGGAGAAAGCAATATTGTGGATTAAGGACTTTGTTTTTTTCGTGCAGACATGAAGCATTTTACTTCACAAGACATTGATTAATTGGGTACTTTTGGAATATTCTCATTTGTTTTCTCTCATTCTAACAGCACTCCTTCACTGCAGACAAACTCATTAACATCTTGGATGGCCTATGAGTGATACAATTGTAGTAAATGTTCATTTTTGGGTACTACTTGAACAATCAATGATTCACTCACTTGTTTAAAACAATTGCATAATATTTGTGTTCATTTAAAATGAGTTAAAACTTTATCATAAAAATAGTTGTGCAAAAATGTATTATAGTTTGAAACTCCCACAATGCCAGGGTTGCACAACAAACTCCATTTTCAAACTCCAGTAAATCATAGATAAACTATTCCAAATGGTTGTCAGTGTAATCTAATGAAACTTTATTGTTGTGCCCTGAGATTAAACATACTGAAAATAAAACGTAAATCAGGAATTTGACAACAAGTGGAAATCGCATGTAGAGGGATAGTTCACCCATAAATGAAAGTTGATTTACTCACCCTTATGTTGTTTAAAACCTGTATGATTCCGTGGAGCACAAAAGATGTTTTATCTACATTTATAAGATTTTGGAATTTTATGTGAAGTGTTGTTTTATGGGAACACTACATCAATATCAATGTTTGGGTCTCTAAAGGGGAAGTTCATTATTCTTTCATAATGTGTTCTTTCTTTTACAGCTTGTGTCCAATGTCCTGATCTTCTCGTGCACTAATATAGTTGGTGTGTGCACACACTACCCAGCAGAAGGCTCACAGAGACAAGCCTTCCAGGAGACCAGAGAATGTATTCAAGCCCGTCTGCACTCTCAGAGAGAAAACCAGCAACAAGTGAGAGCCCATTCATCATAACAGCACATTTTAAATTCTAGTGTCATTCTATGAAATTTATTGTTCAGTATGAAGATTCTCCAAGCACAGATATTATCAGATATGTATTGATCAAATACATCAGCCTTGTTGAGCATAATACATTTCTTGAAGCCATTTCCACCACTAAATTAAAAAAAACTAAAAGTCTGACAATTCTTTTTCTCTTTCTTCTTTTTCTCAGGAGTTATAAAGTCAGAAATGTGTAAGATAAACGTGCAATTATGAGAAATAAACTCACAATTTTTAAACTTGCAATTATAGAGATATAGTCACAATTCAAATACATCAGTTTTTTTATCTCAACGTTGGACTTTATAACTCGCAAGTTTATATCTCCCAATTCTGAGGGTATTGCGACAGTATCACACAATTGCGAGTTATGAAGTCACAGTTCTGGCATTATTAATCACAATTTATATAGAGTTTATATCATGCAGTTGTTTTTCTTGCAATTGCGACTTTAAATCTGACCGTTTTTCTTTATAACTCACAATTGTGTGAGTTTATAAAAATAAAAAAGGTTATTAAGAAATCTCACAATTCTGAGTCGCAATTTTTATTTTTATTCAATGGCAGAAACAGGCTTCTACATAAATGCCTGTATTACTAATCATTAATACTATGGCATGTGTTTACCAAGAACTGAAGTATATTAGCATGCAATGTTCCGTGCAAATGTTTCTTTCTTTCTTCTTTAGACTCAAATATGTGTGAGGAAATAGCCTCAGATTGCTTGGAATAGAGCTAAATGAATGAAAAGTCTTTCAGCTGGAGTCCATTCACACGCCCATTGATTTTCAGTATAGATTTGAAGCTGTGAGAAAACTAGTACACAGAGACACGCAGTTCTGATTAATTTGTGAGATTAGAACCACATCCTAGAACAGTACGGATATTCATAGTGGCACCAGAACACAGAAGCCCACTGAGGCCATTCATCATTTTATACATATATATATATATATATTACACACAAAAAACAGTACAGCCTCTGTAGTTCACTAACTATTATCCTGTCACAGTCAGTGTAATATTTGTAATATATGTAATAATGTTTTAGAATTAATGTCATTTCTATCTGTTTTCTTTATTCCTAAAAGCAAGTAACGTCTTTCGACATGTGGTGCTCTTTTTCTTACTATCACTGTCATCATCTGCAGGAACGCCTCCTTCTCTCTGTGCTTCCTCGACACGTCGCCATGGAGATGAAAGCCGACATAAATGCCAAACAAGAAGATATGATGTTTCACAAAATCTATATTCAAAAGCATGACAATGTGAGGTAAGAGTGACTCCTCAAATAACCAGGAAACAGGTAGCGTTTGCACCTCAGAGCGCTTTTAAGACCTAGCCTACAGTAATCAAATGCAATTACTTTTACATTTAATTATGCAAGTACTTAGTTGATACTGTTATGATACTCGATACGTTTTTTTTTTGTATTGCGTAAAATATTAGTAAGCTATATTTACGTTTGTCAGCATTTCTCTTTGGCCATCTGCATACCAGAGGTTATTCATATATTTATTATTTTTTTATATGCTTTCTCTGTAAATGATGTATACAAGTATATGGGTGGTCGACAAATAAAAAGGACTGTGTCCTTTCCTGAGGCATAGCAAAAATGTAGACAAAAAAACCTTAATATACAAATAACATGAGAAAAATGTATCTTAATTTTTAGTTGCAAATATAATGAGAGAGATTTATCTTCAGTGTTTGAGGTTGTTTTGAAATTTTTACATCACACCTTTTGATAGATATTGCACCCTCTTGTGGCTAAAGAGAAGAAAACAGTCGCTCATCTCTTTCTCGGAATGGCCATCCCATCCATGTGTCAAACCAGCTCTTCTGAGCGTCTACAGACACTTTCCCACTGATTATGTGCAGATTTTCACACCACCAGACTAGATGGACACTCACAATCACAAGAGGCCCTGTTAAATTACCCTGTTTTTTTGTTTGTTTTTGTTTAGTTTTTTAACCTCATGTTGGTTTTAATCTTAAGTAGAAGAGTTCTTAAGTTTAAAGCATGTCTCAGGTCACTGATATAGGACAACTTAAGAATCCATGTGATGAATTATAATTCTCCACAGTTATGAATTCTAAATCTGGAGGGTAGAGATTAACCCAAGAAATAATATGGTTTGACAGGGGAGGAGTTGGATTTAGCGGCATTACTTCTGCCCGCCACAGCATATTACAGCTAAAACTAATAGAGCTATACACAATTTTATTTCAGTTTTCCCCACAAAACAAATAATTTGAAACATCATGTTATATATTTAGGTACGTTTTACTTTAATTTTATTGTAAATTGTTTAATTTTGAAAAGCATTAAATGTTTTTACATGTAATGTTGGCTTTTTGCACACATGAAATACAAATAGTGGATACGCTACAGAAACAAAGGGCAACAGGAACTTGGGCTTTGTGAGCCAGTGGGCAGCACGACTCTTGGCCCTCTGGGTTGTTGTCTGGAATTAAATTGGAATTAAATTGGAATTAAATGCACGTACAATTTGAGCAAACTTGTCTTGGGATCAATTGCACTTCAGATTTAGTTTACTAGGATTTAAAAAATATATATATTTAACTTGTTTTGTATTCTTGTTCTAAGGACCGTTGAAGATAATTAACCTTAAATCTGCATATTTCTTTTTTGTATATTTAATAATTACGTATTTTTAGGACAACAAACTATGTTTAAATCGGGTGATTTAGGGTGGTTTGGGCTGCTATTTTTATCCCTCTGAATTTAAAATATTGAAAAATCGAAGCATTTAATGAAGGTTTAAATGGTATTTTTGCAAATATGCAGATGGTCTGCAATGTTACAGTTCATACAAAGATCAATTGATTGAAAGTCATTAAGCGGTCAGGTTTTTCCCAGTGATCCAAGCAAGCATGTATGCTTCGGGAAAAAAAAAGGGAGTGGCAAACATCACATGAGAGGAGTGTGTTGATCGAGAACAGCCTGCCTTCTGGGCCCCTTTTAAACATTCTGGAAATTGCTTCTGATATTGAATCTCAACTAAGAGGTCACGCTCACCCGGATCCTGGGCTTCAGTTAAACTTGACGGTCTTTCTACTGTCACGCTAGCTTGAGTGTCAGGCCAGCCCTGAGCTGTTAGAAATAAAGCTAGATCAATGTCAGCATTGGTAAAAGCTCTGCAGATGAATATTGAATAGGAAAAGTCATTACATAACACAAGGTTTTGTTTTGTATTTCATTCAAGGTGCACAAAGAAGAACCATATCTGTTACCGGCTCCCACAGGGGAATATCGTGCTTTATTCACTTTTCTCGTCTCTGTAGGCCCAACATTCTCTTAATGTGAATGTCATCTATTGCTAAAGAGAGAGCACACTCTTCTCCGATCCTGTCTGCTGTGCCATTGGCATGGTAATGGAGCTGTGACGCTGGGATCACATTAGTTAGCTCATATTGTATCTATGTAAAGTCTGCTTCACAAATGGTCAATTGAAATGAATAGCTGTGGGCAAGGTTTCAATTCTCAGCCAGGTAACCGTGGCAACCATGTAATATAGGTGAATGTGCACTACACTGATATGTGGGGATGAGAGTCTGCAATGATTAACAAGAATGACCTGATTTGTCGTTGGGTTTATTATTCATATTATGCAGCAAATGCTTTTATCCATTATGACAGTGTATACATTTTTTAATGTATGTTCCCTCAGACCCGTCACTTCGTAAGCAGCTTTCTTTGTGTTTGTATTTACTTATTATGGGCTGTACTTGCATCGGTCATTTTATTTACGTTTAAATAACCTATCTCTCTCTCTCTCTCTCTCTCTCTCTCCATATATATCATCTGTCTGTCTATATCAAATTATATATTGGGTTTGATAATAATCTGGTGAATGGCATTTGAAATACTTTTGAGTACTTTTTAAGACTACTTGTAGTATTAGTATTGCATCCTAACTATAATTAATTTATTATTCTATAATAACATTTAATGTGTATATTTGATTAGATTTTTATTTTTAATATTTGTTTTTTAAGTAATAATTAGCCATAATAAAAAGGATTTGTATTGCATTGTATTTTTTTATAGTATCGAAGGACATGGGCAAGAGTAAAATGAGATCTGTACATAAAATAAATGAGAAAATTTGCCCAAATAAATTATGGTGATAGCGTGGCAAAAAAAGGAAAATGTTTCAAGACAGTTCTGTTGAGACTTTCATATAACAAAAAGAAAAACATTAAGCGTTATAATAAAAAAGAAAAACTGAAGAAACTGATATTTCTCTCTCTTTCTGCAGTATCCTCTTTGCCGACATTGAGGGCTTCACCAGTCTGGCTTCCCAGTGCACAGCCCAGGAGTTAGTGATGACCCTCAACGAGCTCTTTGCACGATTCGACAAACTGGCCGCCGTAAGTGTCCGCACAGCAGCTCACGCCCTCATCCGAACAGCTTTTTTTGGCCGAAGCACGGAGGCAAACAGATGTAATCATATTAATTCCGCTTGCATCCCACTCACACAGCTGACTGGGATAGACAAGCCCTCCCTCCTGTCAGATGAGGGTTTGCGATCACGCTTCTCACACTGAGCTTCCCGCTGCTTTCCAGCTCAACTATCTCCTCGTTATCTCCACCAGTGGTGGTGACTCATCGCAGCCGAGTTGCCATGCATTCGTGCACGTACTCTGCCACTGCAGAGAGATGCCGCTCAAAGGGGAAACCATCTGTTGTCTGTTCAGATGTTTGCACACTTCACAAAACCTTGGAGCGAAAAGACAAAAAAATATGCACGCGCACTTGGTCCTGATGATCAACAATAGACGTTGTTGTATGGGCTGCGGGTTAAATGAAGGCATGTGCTGGGGTGACATTCAGGTGGCTGTCATAAGACCCGGTCTTGCTGCCGTGAGTCCTATGCCCAGCCTGAGGCTTCCTCTGCTCTCCACCGTTTTTTAATCTCTCCTGTTTTGATAACTTCCAAACTAAGATACCTAGTACTCCAGGCTTCAAAAATAATGCAAAAAACAGCATACACATGTCATATATACATGTATTTACATTGTACCTATATTTAAAAAAGAAATACCTGCATGTAATTACATCTTTAATTAACTTGTTATTACATATATAAGTACACTGTTGTACATCCTTTAACCTTTACACTTACCCATACCACCATACCTGTCTCTAACTTTACCCGTATCCCACCACAATAGCAGAAGTAGTATAAAGCAAGGCCAAAAAATTAGATTTATGTCATTTATTTTTCACCCTTGTGTCATTTCAACCTGTAAGCCTTTTTTTTTTTTTTTTGCTTGTTTTTTTCCATTCATTACAATGAGGTTTTAAGATTCATAAAGGATGCAAAAGCTCCATAGAAACATCAAATACTGTGTGCTGTTTTACACTATACTGTATAGTACAAGACACTATGCCACTGCATATTTTATGATTTATAGAATTTACATTTTTGGTTGAACTCTGATACAGTATTATCTGTTAGATAGGTTGTATTTGTTATATTGCATTTTTCTACATCAATTTCCAAGAGCTTTTTGTTTAGACTACTCATTTGGGAACAGTTACGTTTCGAGTTTTTATTTTCATCATCAATCATATAAATCCCAATGAAAATTCACACCCTTAAAAGGAAAAACCATTCGCGGTATGTGAAGGGGTTACAAATGGGAGAACGGCTATATATGTAACACATCCCTGTATGGGATGTCTAGTGTTACACTCTAATGTCTGTAATGGTATGTAACGCGTTCTTTCACTTTTGAGGGAAAGGTTTTATAAAAAAATAATAATAAAGGCAACATACATCAAGAGATGTAATTTGATAACTGGGCTCATTGTTGATCTTGTTGCAGGAGAATCACTGTCTGCGGATTAAGATCCTGGGCGACTGCTACTACTGTGTGTCCGGGCTGCCCGAGGCCCGCGCCGACCATGCGCACTGCTGCGTGGAGATGGGTGTAGACATGATCGAAGCAATCTCGTGAGTATTACAGTTTTGCTTTTGTGTGCAGTTTTTAATGCCTCGCTGAAAATTTACTTTAGCCAGGAAATACAAAACAGATGCTATGGTGAATCACAACCTGGCAGTTTCTATGAAATGTTGATGTTACTAATTATAAATATTCTTATAACACGGAATGAATTATAGAATAAAGTACATATATATTGTACAAATACACCCACACATGTATATAAACATACACACACATATGTATGCATGTTTATATATGTGTGTGCGTGTGTGTGGTCCTGGTAAACCCTATGTTATGGGGACAAAATTTCCCCCCACAAAGATGGCAATATTCTAAATCTTTTTTTTTTTTTTTTTTTGAAGAAGAAGAAGCTTATAAATCATAGAGAATGAAGTTTTTTGAAGTTTTCTCTGAGAGGTGGGTTTAGGTGTAAGTTTGGTGTAGTAGGGCAATAGAAAATACAATTTGTACAGTATTAAAAAAACTTAATGCCTATGGAATTTCCCCATAACGGAAACCCAACTCTGTGTGTGTGTGTGTGTGTGTGTGTGTGTTTATCAGTCTGATGTATAAGTACGAGACTCTGGGCTGTGTGT
>JAUMHG010034792.1:0-10977 GCA_032359395.1 Enteromius anoplus
TATTATGGAGAAGAATTACATAAAACATATTTGTATATACTTGTTGTAAACAAAAATGGTAATACTTTACAATAAGGATTATTAGTTAACAGTAATTAACAACATTAGTTAACATGAACTGAGAATGAAGAATACTTCTACAGCATTTATTAATCTTACCTAATGTTAATATCATCATCTACCAATACATTATCAAAAACACAAGTTGTGTTTGTTAACATTAGTTAATGCACCGTGAACTAACATGAACTAACAATGAACAACTGTATTTTCATTAACTAACATTAACAAAGATTAATAAATAGTGTCATAAATGCATTGTTTATTGTTTTTTGTGTAAGTTAATACATTAACTGATGTTAACAAATGACACCTTATCGTAAAGTGTTACCACAAAAATATGTTTTACTTACAATGAAATCAAAACTTACCAAATAATGATACCAAAATATAATAAAAATAATAAACACATTTTTTGGACGAGGTGAGAGGCATTTTTTAAAATGGTACAGAAAAAGGCTTTACGTTTAGGTCTTGTGTTTAAACTTAAAGTCACTAATACATGAGAAACTTGTAACCTGCAATTAAATGAATTGTTTTCAGCTTATTGTTATTGGTAAGGTAACATTTCTGTCCACAGAATACAGCTCTAATATTCTGAACAGAGTTAGTTAAAACTGATGTGATCTTAGCCAAAGAATCCATGGAAGAAGACACAGACGGTGAGAAGGATAATAGCGTTAGCGTTGACCACGTTTCTCCACAGAGGTTTCTCAGTGGTGTCCGTGAGCTTCCTATTCAACTCTGCTTCCTGTTCTTTCGTCAGCTTAGCCGTATTGCCTTGATCAAAACCGCAGAACCAGTTGTAGGCCTTCTTCCAACAGCTTGGATCATTGCGCACCTCTGTGGGGTCAACAGACAAATGGTAGCTTAAAATAATTTTGAAAAGTATCATGGGTCCCACTTTATATTAAGTGTCCCTAATACCTGTGTACTTACATAGTAACTAGATGTGTATCTAGTATGTAACCACTGTGTAAGTACACATTGCTACATAGTATCTACAGCTGTGATATTTCTGTTACTACACACATGTAACAACCCCCAGAATGGTGTGTTTAAGTACAAATGTGTAACAGAATTGGTAACAATACTTTTTTCTCTTCACTAAGTAGTTATGTACACTAACGGGAATTACACAGCTACATTTTGTAACAGCAGTATGTATAAGAATAACTGGAACAGGGGGTGATCAGGGGGTGTAGTTGGGTAGGTTTAGGGATATATAAAGTGGGTGGAGTTGGTGCACTTCTGTAATACCAGTGTATATACATGGGAACTCCTCAGGAACTGCCCACTTAATATAAAGTGTAACATTCTGGACACCAACCACAATTTGTCTATTTGTCTATAAAGTGTAACACTTTATCTACCAAAAAGTGCTGTTAGTCCTGTTATACATGTGTACTTTCATTACCAAAAAGTGTTGTTACTAATGTCCTGTTACACATTTGTACTTACACATACCATTCTGAGGGGTGTTACGTGTGTGTAGTTACAGAAATATTACAGCTGTAGATACTATGTACAGGTGTGTAATTACACTGTGGTTACATACTACATACACATGTAGTTACTATGTAATTACACAGGTATTAGGGACACAATATAAGTGGGACCGTGCCATCTTATGGTAAATTTTTGGTGGACCATGCCAAAGTACCTTCTGTTTGCATAGAATCGGAATCCTGATCATCAGTCAAGTCATCTGCTTCCAGATCAATTCTCTCTTTAGTGCTGTTCCTCAAACTCCAGCAGAGCCTGTGCAGCTGTGAAGCAACAAGGGACCACAGAATGAGGTCCGTGACAAAGAAATTGTGGTTAACCCTTATTTTAAGATGACCTTGTTACAATTGACATGTACTTTCTATTATAATAACAATTAATTATGTACAATTATGCAAGTAACCCCAAACAAAACCCTAATCCTAAAGCTAACCATATAGTAAGTACATTAATAAATTACTTAATTGTCTAATAAATGCTAATAAATTTACTTAATTGTATAGCTACACTGTAACAAGGACAACATAAAATAATGTGTAAATGAAATTGCTTTTCCATTTAAATATGCCTTTCAATAAAGTTATGCTGAAGAATCTATATAAGTGTGAGGTTGCTATTTGTGAACAGTAATGTATACAGTTTTCTATTTTAATATTATTTAAAACTTAATTTATTCCTGTGATGTTAATCTAAATTTTAAAAAAAAATCTGTAGTTTTCAGTTTCACAAGATCCATCAGAAACCATTCTAATATACAGATTTTCTGACCAAGAAACAAAAAAAAGTCACATTTCCCACAAAAGTATTTTTTTTTTTTTTTTTTGAAATTGAAAATAAGAATCATTAATAATAACTGTTCTTTAGTAATAATTGCTAAATATAGCAGAAAGCAGCAATTAAGAGACTAAGCACAAAAGAGGAACATAATGAGCAGCTAAGCATAGCAGAAAATCAGACCATATGCAATAATTAGTTATTAAAAACATTTTAAGGCGATTTTACTCTGACTGCATATTAATTTACTCTGAATAATTTAATGCAAAACAAAGGTTTATTGCTTGTTACTTGTTTGCATAATACATGTGTGGTTACTGTATATATTCATTTTTATATATAAATACACACATAGTAAAAAACAATGGGTTATTTTTTTAACCCAATAGAGGGGTTACACATATTGGGTCATTATGTTGGGTTGTTTTCTAAAAGGTTGGGTTATTTTTTCAACGTCATTGGCTCATTGTTAGTAATAACCCAGCGTGAGTTAAATATTGGTTCCCGTGACGACGGTTCAAATTTTAACGGTCGACATGTGAAAGACAGTCAGCCAACAGAAGAAGCTGCTGCTGCTGCTTCAGTATAAGGTGAGTAATATCACTTTTTCATATGTATAAATCTTCCAACGTTATAGTTACCCTTTCAGTCGAATCACTTCGACGTTACATATGGGAATTCGCCAGAGAGACCAATGGCCTTTGAGGTTTATACAAAAGGCCAATGAATATTGGCGTGCATTTGATTGCGCTCCTCGCATCCTTCCCGTAAATTGGCGAGGTGCCTGGTGGACCTCCAGGTGTCCGTGCAGAATGTTCCGTCCGGTGTGAAAGCCGCGTGAACTTCTGCCGCACCGCATAGTCCTGTGGTTCTCCTGGAGGAGACCGCTCCCCCCGTAACAGAGATGAGATGTCTTCAGCAGCATCAGAGGATGAGTCAGATGGTGAGGCTGAAGTTGTTTCGGGAGAGCACCGCGCTGCGTTGTCTCCGCCGCACACGGTGGATACCGAACTGTCGGCTCTGCTTCTCCGCGCCATGGAGCTAATCGGTTTGGAGGTGCCGCGTGCGCCTTCAGCCGACCCTTCGCAGCTGGATAATTGGTTTCTGGGAGCTAGAGATGCGGCCCCGTCGTGCTCTCTCCCAGTGCCTTTCTTCCCGGAGGTGCACGAAGGGCTTACCAGATCGTGGCGAGCCCCTTACGTCACGCCTGTGCCCAGGCTCTTCGCCCCTCGCCACTCTTGATGGCGGTGCAGCCAGGGGGTATGCGGCGGCCCCTCGGGTGGAGCACGCTGTTGCGGTGCATTTGTGCCCGCGCGGCGTCTCCGCCTCTGGCGATCAGCCGCATCTCCAGTCCGATGAGGTTGGGGTTTTACAGCCCTTATTTCATCGTTCCCAAGAAGAGTGGTGGGTTGAGACCAATCCTGGATCTGAGAGCTCTGAATCGGTCTCTTCTCAAGATGCCATTCAAGATGTTTACTCCGAAGCGCATACTGACATGCATTCGGAGCCAGGATTGGTTCGCAGCCATAGACCTGAAAGACGCGTACTTTCATGTCTCGATTCTGCCTCGCCACAGACCCCTTCTGCGGTTTGCGTTTGAGGGTCAAGAATATAAGTATCACATCTTACCCTTTGGCCTGTCCCTGTCTCCCCGGGTCTTTACGAAGCTCGCGGAGGGTGCCCTATACCTGCTATGGCAGATGGCCATTCGCATCCTCAGCTATCTCCACGACTGGCTAATAATAGCTCACTGGAAGGATCAGTTGTGCATGCACAGGGACATAGTACTTCGGCACCTCAGCCATCTTGGTCTTCAGGTCAACCGAAGAGCAAACTCTCACCGATGCAGAGGATCTCTTATCTACAAACTCTTATATACAAAAGAGACCGCTTCAGCGATGGTTACACGATTGGGTCCCGAGATGGGGATGGCACCGTGGCACACTTCGGATTGGCTTTTCCCCGAAGTGTCGCCACCTATTCAGCCCGTGGGACAATCCTGCTTTCCTACGGGTTGGAGTACCCCTAGGACAGGTTTCGAGACATGTCGTGGTCAACACGGATGCCTATCTCACGGGCTGGGGTGCTGTATGCAATGGGCAAGCAGCCTCCGGTCCCTGGACAGGTGTCCGACTGCTTTGGCACATGAATTGCCTTGAGCTGATGGCAGTGTTTCTCGCGCTGCGTCATTTTCTTCCAACGTTGTGCCACAAGCACGTGTTAGTCCGGACGGACAACACTGCGGCTTTTGCGTACATCAATAAACAAGGTGGTCTACGCTCATGGCGTATGTCACAGCTCGCCCGCCATCTGCTCCTGTGGAGTCACAAGCGGCTGAAATCGCTGCGCGCTATTCATGTTCCAGGGCTACTCAACCGTGCAGCGGATCTGCTCTCACGGCAGTCCACCCACCCTTGAGAATGGCGGCTCCACCCCCAGTTAGTCCAGCTGATTTGGAATCACTTCGGAGAGGCCAAGATCGATCTCCTCGCCTCTCCCAAATAGACTCACTGCCAGATGTTTTATTCCCTCCTCGAGTCCACTCTGGCGCTTGGCAGGGATGCACTAGCATGCAGCTGGCCTCCGGGCTTAAGTACGCCTTTCCCCCATTGAGCCTACTTGCACAGACCCTGTGGAAGATCAGGGAGGACGAGGAACGAGTCTGGCCTCCATTAAGAGGGTAGGGGATCTGCAAGCCTTCTCTGTCAACGAAGAGTGCCTTCAGTTCGGCCCGGCTGATTCTCACGTTATCCTGAGACCCCGGCCCTCAACTTAATGTTAAAGTTAGCAGCTTTCCCATTTAGGCCACGAGTGAAACTGTTTAGAGGTGATATAACAGTAACCCAACGTTAATAATGGGTGACGAAATGTGATATGCCTATATACTTTAAACTCAAGTATGTTTCTGAAATCACTGTCTATAACGCTGGGTTTAAATTGTTTGCGATATTATTTAACAGTTAACGGAGGGTTCTGACTACATTTTGTAAGGTTGCACTAGTATTTCTCACATTGGGAAACGCCAAATGATAAACGAGTCAGTGGTGTTCACTTGAACCGCACGGACTGTTTAACTTGTCGGACTTGGATCAATAATGTTAAGTTATGTAGAATGAAAATGAGAGACACTCAAAATCTGTAAATTCTGTGCTAGGAAAGTCTAAAAAGATTCAAATTCTCTGATAAGAAAGACATAATGGCAAAAGCAAGCTTTTCATTGCCTCAAATCCATTAAGAATTCACTTAAACCAATTGAATTGATTTAATTACACCAATTGATTCACAAAATGATTCACTACTTCCTAGCGTTCGTAATTGAACAGTGACACCTGCTGTTCAAAACAGAACAAATACCAGTGTTTGGAAAGCGCTAAAAACTAAATGATTGTAATAACACTTATGAGTTTTGATTTTTATGGTTTAATCATTTTGACTATATTGTTATGCATCTATTAGAATAGCCATTAATTACAGTAAATTATCTTATGAATCTATAACTGATTTGCATGTTTTTTTAAATGTGTTGAACTAAATGTGTTTATACCTAAAAATAAAATAATATTCTGGTCGTTTGGTTAAAAATGACCCAAGGGACCTTAGGTGTATACATTTTTAGGGGACGCACAATGCTGAAACAGATTGTACCAAGAAGATATTTTGGAAAAGAAAAAAAGGTGACAGAATTCTCATTTTTGGCTGAACTATCACTTTAAACAATTTGAATTTGCTAATTTGTAATATTATTGTATCTATGAAATATCATCACACTGCATGTCAACTGATCTTTATTTTATTCTTTTAAGATTGGCACTAATATGGTGCAGTACTTGAAAGATGAGACAAGCCAGAATCCACATGTCCTGGTGCTCGGTGATAAGGAACACTCCTTTTCTATGTGTTTGACATCAACTACCCAAGGCCCTTTGCTCCCATTTGGGAGTTTTTGCAGCACACAGTCTTTAATGTTCCCAGAAGAGTTGCTTCTGCCCATTGCCTCCTTCTTAATATTTTACTGGTCATCAGTAGGTCCAGCAACTACAGTAGGAGATTTGAATATTATTGTTTCTGTGTGTTTCTGATGTTTTTTTTTTATTTTATTGTTATATGTTTATGACATATATGCTATCTTGTGGATATTTGTGTTTTGATATGAATTAATATGTGTGCATCTCGAAAATATCTCAACTGTACGTGCACATTTGTGTGTTTTGACTTTAAATACTTACAAATATTTTGAAATGTAAAACAGTATTTTATTGTTCAAAAGTATTGTTTGCATATTTATACAAACAAAACATGTATTTTTCAACAAAGTGGTACAGTATAATTTGGTTTTATTAAGTAATTTATTATTATAATTTTTAAGTAATTTCTATTTATATATATTAAATAATATATATATACTGCTGTGAATAAATAAAATAAATAACCCAACTATTGGGTAACTTTTAACCCAACTGTATTTTAACCCAATTTATTGGGTCAAAATAACCCATAGATGGGAAGGTGCCATACCAACCCATAGTTGGGTTACTAGTTGGGTTTATTTTTAACCCAACATTTTTTAGTGTGCATGCATATATGGGTGATTCTATAAGGGCAGGTACATTTGGTGTCCCCACAGAAATAAAGTCATTATTTTTTTCTACTTTTTTTTCATATGGTTATATATGTTTTTATGGTTATTATTTTAATTGATTTATTATTGTTATGTACTAATTGTTATGAATTAAAAGATGTTGCAGTTCAATATAACGCAATAATTTATTTTAAAAGTGTCTTAAATAGCTAAAAAATTATGTTTTCTTCTTGTCCACACTAGTCAGTGTATTTTTTCCATCATGTATCAATGTGCAATCAAAATATTTTATAGTACTTTTCTTCTGGCATCATTTTATTAGTTTTATTTATAAAAGCCCTAAATAGTTACTTACTTAATTCTACAACATTAAATTATTTTAAATAATGTTTTTTCTTAGAAAAATGTGTATCCCCAAATCTTGTGTCAACTCTTTTACCAAACCATATTTTGCCTTTAAATTGATGGCATTATCTCTCAGAATTGTGTAAGTTACATGAATGTCACTTGCCCTGTTACCACAATGTCAAAAGGAAAACAGAATTTCTGTATCACATTGTACTGATCTCCCATTGGATTATTTTAATTTAATCATGTTTTCATTAGTGTCATGTTTTCTTAGCATTTATACCAGCAAGTGGAGTTTTGGGGAAAAATAAAATAAAAATGTCAATTCTGTTACACTATTGTCTCCATTGATAGTCTAACCAGGTAACAGAGTTGACGAGTATAGACAGGGAAACCAAATGTACCTGCAACTATAGAATGAGTCATATATAAGATTAAGATAAGATATATAGCAATTTTCTTGCCATGATTCAGGGAGTCTATTAAGACCAATCTTATGATAATAAGTAAAACTATTTCAAAAGCTATTAACATTTTTTTTTTATTTCGTTTTAATTATTAACCACAAGGGCATGCTGCCACAAAACTTTTTGAGTACCAACAAAGCTGTTCTCTGTGTGTCAAAATTTAGAACTTTCCCACAAGCAGTTTTATGAGCTGATTCTCAGAATGGAAGAAGAAGAAAAGGATAATGGATACAATCGTGCCTTCAGTACTTGGTCCCTAATAATTGAGCATCAAATCAGCATCTCAGAATGATTTCTGAAGGATCATGTGACACTGAAGACTGGAGTAATGACTGTTGAAAATTCAGCTTTTGCTTAACATGAATAAATTACATTATAAAAATATTCAGATTCAAAAGTTGTTTTACTGTATTTTTGATCAAATGCAGTTTTGAGCATGAGGCTCATTTAAAAAAACATTACTAAATCATAAATATTAAGAAGTCTATAGTTTAGTTATGACAACTTACATGTTTTTCGTCAATGGGTTTTGTCATGAGGGAGATGGTCACCATCACTGTACAGGAAAGGCCAAAGCTGATGAGAGCAAAATAGAGGTAGTGCACACCACAGATGATCGTAGGACAGTTACTGGGATTTACACAGCTGCCCGTGCCATAGACAAACTCAGTTATCATACGTGCCAGACCCACCAACAGACCAATACACAACCCATAGAAAGCACCCTGTGAGGAAACATCAACAACATGTGTCAAAAAGTATAAAATTGGATGAGTAATTCTGATGACAAACTTGATGCTGGCTTGAAAAAGCCAGGTTCAGACATTTGTAACAACTTTGAAAAGCTTAAAGTTTGATTTTACTCAAAAAGGTCATTAAAATGTTGCTTTTAGATTAAGTCTTTTTTAAAGTTTTTGTTTTTCATTCGGCTTTAGGATAATTGTTATTGCATGCTGAGCTGCCCATTCTGTGTCTTGTCTCCCAGCGTGTGCAAAGCACATAAAGCATTACTGGGTTGATCCGCTCAACCTCAAACACAGTCTTGTGGGCCTCGAAATTAAGGATGTGGCTGCGTTCATGGGGGATCAACCCGTTATCAAGCCATCAATCCAGGCACCTTATCTACAGAATCTCAGGATTCTGTCATGTAGACGATGACTGATTCTAGCCAATTCAAGAGAGAAAGTAATGCACATCCCTGCCTAGTTTACATTGAAAGGACAAGCCACAAACATGATGAACCCCATTCCTAAGCAAAACTTTCTTACTGGCTCAGAGAAGCCTTTTTTTTGGCAAACAGTATGAATCTAAGGGAGTGTGGCCTCCCAGAGGCCTCAGAGCTCACTACACAATAGACATAGCACCTGTTGTGAGCTGTATTTAAAGGGGTTTTTGTTAGGACTGGAATAATAAATCAGTGCAGAATTAATTCGTGGATCATTTCGGAGATCCTCCGAATGCATCAGGATTTTTGTTTTTTGTCCTGTGTATTCATTCATAACAATAAATTACTTTATTGTTGCTTCAAGTCAGCCTCTGTCGTCGTATTCACAGATGTGTTTTTTTATTCTAAAATTTGCTCGGTAAATAATTATACTAATTATACTTACGTTATTTGATAAATAATCTGGAAGCTGTCTACGAAGGCGTGATCTGCGAGCAGCTGACCAATGCCTTCTCTGAGCTGTCTGTCCAATCAACGTTAAAACGTCAAATATTGCCGGTGCCGGTGTTCGTGCAGTGTCGGGGTCTCTTTAAATTTTCGCACCTTTGTGACGACGCATGACACACATAGCAACATCAACATGGTGGATGTAGTACGTCCGAATTCCATTCATACTATCCACATTCATTCTATATAGAACATACTTTTTAACGGTCAGGTAGTACGTTCAATTTTAAATGTAGTACCTACTAAAGCCGTATGCAATTTCGGATGCAGCATATAATTTTACAGTGCTTTTATAATGCCAGATTAATGTAAACACAGCTCACTGTGAACATCCTTGTAATTTACTTAACAATTTCAAACTTTATAAATGATTATTTCAAGTTCAAGCGTGTTTAAGGATTTGGAAAAATCGGCTGTTTCTAAAGCATGCAGCGCAATCTGTTGTTACACATCTTTCAGCACACTGTCAGGCCAAATTTAGATATTTTTGTAACAAACAAAAAAACTAACAAATAATATATATAAATATATATATATATATATATAATTTTAAAACATCAAACTAGCAAAATGGAAACATAATTACTACAATGACATGCAATTAAACTTACTGGTTCATTGACTCGCTTGCAAAAAATAGCAAGGATGAAGACAGCAGCGATGGGTGGAGCCAGATAACTGGTGATGGACTGAGTGTATTCAAAGAGCTGCCCACTCTGAGCTGTCTGAACAATGGGGATCCATGCGATACTAACGCCAATCAGAAACAGCATGAACACCCTGCACACATGAACATAAGCATATTAAAGCCTATATTTACTTTTAGTTTCTGCTCATAAGATCAGAGAATCTATATCCAACACAAACATTAAACACACCTTCCCGCGATCATGAGTTCCTTTTCCTTGGCTTTGGGGCGGATCTTAGTGTAAATATCTAAGGTGAAGAGTGTGCTGGCACTGTTAAAGATGGAAGTGAGTGAACTCATCAGAGAGGCCAGCATGACAGACAGCATCAACCCTCTGAGACCTGCATAAACACGCACACAACAGTTTAGAACCACATCACCAAACAGATCAGTCTGTTAGAGATGTAAAAGACAGACATACAAAAAAAATTATTCTTTACCGTTTGGCATCAGGTCCACCACTAGTTTCGGATAAGCAATATTACTGCAGCCTACACCAGTGCCACAGTAGTAGTTACACTCTTCTGGATCCACACATGCAATCTCATCTGACATAAACAAACAAAAATTTCACTACTAGTCACTGACCTCACCTCTGACCTTTTGCTGAATCTTGCATACAAAAGAAAATTGCTGCACATTACTTTTCGGATTGTCCGAATTTCTTATCATGAGTCCACATACCATATCCTTATTTCCACTATTAGTTCCTATGCAATTGTAAGGTTTGGGAAAACGAGCTAAAAGAAATTTTATTCAATTAAATCCTTTTGGCTAAAAGAAATCCAATCAGCCTGAGAAAGCTGGCAAAGTTGGCAGATGACCTGCCATAAAACGAGATCTTAAGATCTAAACAGAATGACAAAAACACCCTCTCACCCAC
>JAUMHG010034793.1:0-10970 GCA_032359395.1 Enteromius anoplus
CTGGCCCGGTTTCTCTCTCGCCCTCTGGCGGAAGGGGGAGCACGTGCAACCTTGGCGACTCAAGGGCAGCACTGGTTTGACCCTAGTTTTCGTCGCGCAGCACTCTCGCTCACATGGACGCGCGAAGCGGATGTGAAATGGAGTGAGCTTCCTAAGCTCGTCGCTACAGGCGTTTGGGATTTTATTCTCGATCCTTTTTTGTTGGGTTGGGATGATGCGCGCTTAAAACAAGAACTGACTCACGCCGGAGAGGCCTTGCAAAACTGCGAGGCCCGCCTGTGGGTTTGCCATGACTCTCTACCTTTGCCGCAGAAAGCTTTTCGTGTCATCGGTGCCAATGAAGTCGTCGCTCGCGGCGGTCACAGTGCCCACGAGTTGGGTCTTTTACTCACGCACTTGATTGAGTGGGCGCAATCTCACAGCGGTGAATCTATCGCCGTGGGAGTGACTCTCGACAGTGAATTTTTTAAATCCATCGCTAAGAAGCGTGCCCTGAAGGCCATTACTGAAGCGGCCTTCCGTGAAATGGGTTGCGTGGAACTTTTGAGTCGTATCACCTGGATGGCGCGGGGAAATTGGCGTGAGTTTACCGCTCTTGATTGCAGTAACAATATTCTTCGTAACGCGACCTCGGTGGCCGCGGGTTATATCGCCGGCGCTGGCGTGGTGGAATCTTTGCCCTTTGATTTAATTGCCGATCTGCCACTCTTAGAGCGGGATCGAGCGCAACGCTTGGCACTCACCACACAGTTGGTGCTACAAAATGAATCGGCCTTAGGCGAAGTGTCGGATCCAGCTTCGGGTGGGCATACGCTTGAAGAACTTACGCGCACACTCGGGGAAGAGGCGTGGAAGATTATGCAGCGTCTGATGGCCTTGTCCGCGACTGAGCGTGAAACACATTTAGGTGTTGAGATTGATAAGCGCTGGGAAGATGTGCAGAAGCGTTTTGCCACTCGTCGCTTAGTACAGACAGGTGTGAATGATTTTCCAGAGGCCAGTGAACTGGTTAAGCTCCAGGCGCGCTGGATGAAAAATGATCATGTGCGCTTAGCGCGCGGTTTTGAAGAGCTGCGGTTGGGTCTAACTAAAAAGCCGAGTGTGGCCATCGCTGTTATGGGTGATTATGCCGCCCTCCAAGCGCGTTTTAATTTTACCAAAAACTATTTTGAACTTCTTGGATTGCAGGTTATCGACAGTGGTGCAGGTTTGAATTTAGAGCAAGCAACAGCGTGGCTCAAAACACAAAACGCTCCCGTCACGGCCTGGGTCACCACAGACGAAGATCATGCGCGCATCACTACCGTAGGTGAGCGTTGTTATGTTGCCGGTAAAACTCCCGTGCAGGGATGTCTCAATCTTTTTGCCGGACAAGATGTTCTGGCGACACTGGAAGCGCTGGTGCTTTGGTGGAAGGGGAGAGCATGAAAACTCCAGACTTCACCAAAGTAGCTTTGAATTGGCCTAAGGGTCCGTCGCTCAATTCGGAACTCACGCGCCTCACTCCTGAAGGCATCACGCTACGTTCCCACTACGGCGCTGGCGATGTGCCAAACCTTGCGCTGACACAAACCTATCCTGGGCTCGCACCCTTTTTGCGCGGCCCGTACGCTTCGATGTACACCTCGAAGCCGTGGACCATTCGCCAGTACGCTGGGTTTTCTACTGCGGAAGATTCTAACCGTTTCTATCGCGCGAATCTGGCCAAGGGGCAGATGGGATTGTCGATTGCGTTTGATCTCGCGACTCACCGTGGGTACGACTCGGATCATCCGCGCGTGGCCGGTGACGTAGGCATGGCCGGTGTGGCCATTGATTCCATTCTTGATATGCAGGTTCTGTTCTCGGGCATCCCGCTGGATAAAATGAGCGTGTCGATGACCATGAACGGGGCCGTGATTCCTGTTCTCGCTCTTTATGTTGTCGCTGCTGAAGAGCAAGGCGTCTCACAAGACAAACTCACGGGCACCATTCAAAACGATATTTTGAAAGAGTTCATGGTGAGAAATACTTATATCTATCCGCCGGCGCCTTCCATGCGCATTATCGGAGATATTTTTTCTTATACCGCGAAGAACATGCCGAAGTTTAACTCGATTTCCATATCGGGTTATCACATGCAGGAAGCTGGTGCGACCGCCGATCTGGAACTCGCATACACACTCGCCGATGGAGTGGAGTATTTGCGCCAGGGCGTGAAGAGTGGACTTGCGGTGGACGCGTTTGCGCCCCGATTGTCATTCTTTTGGGCGATCGGCATGAACTACTTCATGGAGATCGCTAAAATGCGCGCGGCCCGCGTGCTCTGGTCGAAACTCGTCAATGATTTTGGCCCCAAAAATCCCAAGTCTGGAGCGCTACGGACACATTGCCAAACGTCGGGTTGGAGTTTGACCGCGCAAGATATCTGGAACAACGTCGTGCGCACACATGTGGAAGCTCTTGCCGCGGCCCATGGCCATACGCAATCGCTGCACACCAATTCTCTTGATGAAGCGCTCGCCCTTCCTACACCGGAGAGTGCGCGCATCGCTCGTAATACCCAGCTCTACATTCAGCAAGAAACCGACACCTGCCACTCCATTGATCCGTGGGGCGGCTCACATTATGTGGAAACGCTGACCCAAGAACTGGCGGCCCGTGCTTGGGAGCATTTGCAAGAAGTAGAAAAAATGGGCGGCATGGCGTCTGCGATAGCTTCGGGTCTCCCCAAGCGTCGAATCGAGGAAGCAGCGGCCCGCACACAAGCGCGCATCGATTCGGGCACGCAGGCCGTGGTGGGCGTGAATACGTTTAAGAATTCGTTCAAGGAAGAGATTCCTGTGTTGAAAGTGGATAACCACGCTGTTCGTGAAGCGCAGATCGCCCGCTTGAAAAAGCTTAAGAGTGAGCGTGACCCGAAAGCGGTCGCTCAGGCTTTACATGCGCTCACTGAAGGCGCGAAGAGCAACGGCAATCTCTTAGAACTTGCCATCAACGCCGCTCGTGCTCGCGCCACCGTGGGCGAAATGAGTGATGCCATGGAAACAGTTTTTGGTCGTCACCGCGCGGATGTGCAAACCATCCAAGGGGTCTATCTGCGAGAAATGGAGCAAGGGAGACAAGACGTGAGTGACATCAAAAAGAGCATGCAAGATTTTGTCGCTAAGAACGGCCGTCGCCCGCGTATCCTGGTCGCTAAGATGGGACAAGATGGCCATGATCGTGGTCAAAAAGTCATCGCCACCGCGTTTGCCGATTTAGGTTTTGATGTGGATGTCGGTCCGTTGTTTCAAACTCCAGAAGAGGTCGCCGATCAAGCGGCAGAAAATGATGTGCACGTAGTAGGCGTAAGCTCACTGGCGGCGGGACACCTCACACTTGTGCCTGCGTTGTTGAAAGCACTTAAAGATCGTCACCGCGAAGATATTCTCGTGGTGGTCGGTGGTGTCATTCCTCCGCAGGATTATCCAGCTCTTGAGAAATTGGGAGTGGCCGGCATTTTTGGTCCGGGCACTGTCATTGCTGATGCCGCTCGCGAGCTTTTAACAAAGATCAAGCCATGAAGACGCTGGAGCAATTTGTCGCGGGCTTTAAGGCGCAGGATAAAAATGCTCTTGCACGTGCGATTACACTTGTTGAGTCTACGCTGCCTGAGCACAAGGCGCTGGCGCAATCGCTCTTGGCCGCTTTGAAGACGACGAAAGCCACAAAACGCATCGGCATCTCAGGCACACCGGGTGTGGGCAAATCGACATTCATTGAATCCTTCGGCACGATGCTGACATCCCAAGGCCTGCGTGTCGCTGTCCTAGCAGTGGATCCCACCAGCCAAGTTTCCGGTGGCAGTATCTTAGGTGATAAAACCCGCATGGAAATTCTCGCGCGGGATCCTAAGGCCTTTATTCGTCCAAGTCCAAGCGGTGGAACGCTCGGTGGTGTCGCTCGTCGCACCCGTGAAGCTATTCTGTTATGCGAAGCTTTTGGTTTTGATGTCATCCTCGTTGAAACGGTGGGTGTCGGTCAGAGTGAAACGGCGGTAGCGCGTTTAGTGGATTGTTTTCTTATGCTCCTTCAGCCCGGAGCGGGGGATGACCTTCAGGGAATTAAACGCGGAATTCTAGAACTGGTGGACATGGTGGTGGTCACAAAAGCTGATGGCGCACAAAAAAATGCCGCTGCCCAGGCCTGCCATCATTACCAGCAAGCGTTGCACATTCTTCGTCAGGAAAGCTGGCATCCACCGGTGCTCGCCTGCAGTGCTGTGGAGAAAACCGGTTTACCAGAGATCTGGGATGCGGTTGGAAAGTACTACGCTCATCTCGGCGCAGGACTTGAACCTAAACGGGCCGGGCAACGCCTTCATTGGCTTGAAGAAGCCATTTCAGAAGCGCTGCAAGATTGGTTTGCGGACAAAGTGAGTTCAACAGAGCTTGAACGTGTCAAAAAATTGGTACAAAACGGCACTTTGCCCGTCGCTCAGGCCGTCGAAAACTTACTAAGCTCACTGAAATAATGGCCAGTGTCGTGAGCTTAAAGCTACGCTTTAAGTTCAAGGAGACACACATGCGTCTATGGATTTTATCCTTACTCGTTACGTTTTCAGCACATGCTTCTATGGTGGCTTGCGGCTCGCACCCACTCGAGCAAACCCATGCCTCTCTTGTTTGGAAAAAATTCACCGACATCCATGTCCGCTCACGCTTCGCTGATGTGGATGGCATGATTTGTGTGGGGATGGTCTCAGGATCTCCCGTGGCCGAGCGAGTGACTTATCGCGATTCTACTAACCAAACCTTGGTGGCCCGCACAGTAGAAGAACTGGCCGAGTTTCAAGTGTTGATCCGTGCTGAAAATCTTCCGGCCGGAATAGGTGCTGTGATTCGTGGTGGCGACTTGGTTTCTTTAAAAATCGGTGCCCCTGTCACAAATCCAGAAACCAGCACCACGCTTTATCCTGTCGCTGTTCGTTTTCACCGCGCGCTCGCTCGTTCGAGCGCGGCCGATGTGCGTGAGATTGAGTTCTTTGCCAACTTAAACTTTGAGCGCGACCTACCTCGCGCACAACGTAACGATAAATTCTTCGATACACTAAAAATCTTTGTCACCGCTTTGCCTCCGCGTATGGAGCAGATCACCCTTAAAGAAGGGCATATTGCGGTGGATGGCTTCTTTACTTCTGCGCTTCTTCGCGTGGGCGGACTGCAATAATTATGCAAAATTGGCTTAACTATCATCATCTCTTGTATTTCAAAGTCATTGCTGAGACCGGCTCTTTGGCGAAAGCCTCTGAGATTCTGCGTGTAGGGCAAAGTGCGTTGTCTATGCAGCTCAAACTTTTAGAAGATCGTTTGGAGCAGCCACTCTTTGAACGTAAACAGAAAAAACTCGTGCTGACTGAAGCGGGTCAACTCGCTTTGGATTACGCGCGACAAATTTTCTCGTTAGGTAATGAGATGCTCGATACGCTGTCGGATGGTAAAGAGGCCACCGTCACGCGCATTCAGATCGGCATTGAAGAAGGTGTGCCGCACTATGGGGCCACAGAGCTCCTGACACATGCGCTGGATATTCCCGGCACCGCTCCTGCGGTTACACACGGCGCTTCTGATTCACTGGTGCAGGATCTTATTGAGCACCGTCTGGATTTGTTGTTGCTGCTTGAGCCACCTCATATCAAAGATAAATCGATTCTCTTTCAGCGACGGGTGCTCAATGCTCCGTTGTTTGCTGTCGCGGCTCCAAACTTCGCTCATATCAAAAAAGGGTTTCCCGTATCACTCGGAAACCAGCCGGTACTACTGCAATCACCACTGAGTCGTCCACGCCACGAGATAGAACGTTTCTTCCATGAGCACTCGATTCCGCTGAATATGGTGCTGGAGACTGATGAAAATATTTTGCTGAAAAATTTGGCCGTCGCTGGAAAGGGCATCACCTTCCTGACGGAAGATTCAGTGTCTCACTGGGTGAAGCAGAAAGAGTTGATCGTTCTAGGAGTCTTACCAGTGTCACTCGAACTTTGGCTGGTAGGCCCTAAGCGCAAGATGCTTAATCCCGTCGCTCAGAAACTTCTGAAAGAGTTCTCGCTGGATTAGGCCTGCTTGGTCTCACGCATTTTCCACAAGAGCTGCGATAAGTAGGGGCGTCGTGTTTCGCCCGTGGCCACCATCAACAGTTTGGTGATTTTCAAATTTTCTGCGTCCGTGAAGAGCAGAATCAACAATTCTTTGATGTAGTCAGTATTGAGCGTGACGTAGTTGTCTGTGCCAATCCCGAGGCGAACACCTTTTTTCTCCCACCATGAAAACGGATGGTCTTTATAATCTGGGAAGCAGGTGGTGAGTTTGTTGTTCGATGAAGGAAGTGCGATCAATGAAACGTTTTTATTGATCATACGATTCAAAACGTCGTGCTGGTAGTGTTCTACTTCACGAGCAGTGTGAAATTTCACCTTCACGAAGATTTTCTTTTCCTCCGATGTGAGTGGCTTTCCGGCGAAAAGTTTCTCGCGCACGCTTTCATGTTCACGCCATTCCATTTCCGAGAGCTCTTTATATTCCGGTGTGCCGGCAGGGATGCTATGGCCCTCTTCGTTGGCGGCCACCAGACGTAGATAGAGCGAATGGTAATAGAAGTTCGGATTTATGCCGAGAGAGAGACCATGCTCGAGTGTATCGATGTGCCAAATGTTGAGAGCATTATCGACGGCTTGAACTCCGCGACGAAGAGTGTGCCACGTTTCACCATGGTGAGAACGGATGCGAAAGCCCTTGTAATGTAATTTGCGGAAACCTTGCTGCATCTCCATGAAGTGACCTTTGCGATAAAGATCACGCTCGTTCCCGACCGTGTCCACTTCACAAAGATACTGGCTCAGCTCAGGATACTTATCGATCATGGTGAGAATTTGATCGCACTGATGCAGGAAATGGCCTTTTTTGGATTTAAATTTTTTGCCGTCCCAGAAGTCCGCTTCTTTTCTAAAGCAGGGACTGAGAATGAAATTAAACTCCGGCACTTCACGGCGGTACTGCATGAAGCCTTCATAAAGGCCTAGCACCACATCTTCTTCTGTGAGGTTTTCTAGCCCAGGAATATTTTCATCTGCGTCCGATGAAGCGCGTGAGAGAGTGAACTTCAGACGGAGCATGCCCACGTTGTATTTCTGATGAAGCTCACTCGCCATGTGGTAAGCGGCCTTGCGGTGCATATCCCGTGAAGTCAGAATGAGTTTGGGGAGCAACAAAATTTTCAAGTAGCGATCAAAAAACTCATCGTCTTTGAGACGGATCAAACGATCTACATCATCGATAGTTTTAATATTGGAGCTGCCTGGCCCCCAAATCTTTTCAATCTTCTCCCGATAAAGATCTCCGTGAGGACCTTGCAACAACACCATCAAATGGGGATGGATGAACTCGGCGGTGAGAGAGCCGGTGAGATGGATATGTTCTTCAATGTAGGGCTTCGGAAAACGTTTTAGAAAAGTTTCGAGGGCCCCGGCCACTGGATGCTGCATCAAGGTTTTAATATCCACTTCGTCTTCACGGTAACCGGCCAAGAGGCGTCTAAATTCCACTAGGGTTTTGCGCACCAATGGGCTTTCATCTGAGCTCTGGCTCATGACGGCTAGCTCAAGTGTGTCTGCCAGGGAGAGACCGTTGGTCTCTGAGATGGTTTTGATAAGCTGATCGACGAGGGTATTTTGAAAGTGGGCCATAGGGGTATTTTGACATTTCCCACTCATAATGAGGACAAATTTTCCGCCTATTTACGTCAGGCGGGGCAAGAATATCTCGGGTTTACTAGGCCGGCATAGGGCATGCAACTTAAGCTAGGTATAAGGCCCATACGAGTTATAATGGTTCGGGGAACTATGAAAGCGTCCAAATTTTTAACAATTTGTCTCCTTGTGATCATTTCCGGCCAGGCCTGGGGATCGCGTGTTTTTTGGCTCAAAGAGTTCGGCCGGGGCAGCCTTTCTTTTTGGCAAAACAAGAACCTCCCTAATTCCTCGAACCTCTGTCGCAACGGGTTGGGCAAGGGAAGCAAGTTCTTCTGGGAAAGCTGCAGCTATGACCCGGCCAATCCTACGGTTCTGATGCCAGGAACGAAGGCGTTTTGGGAAAACGGCTATGGCTCTGGCTCTCGCCGTTACTGGAACTCGGCGATCACTCGCTTCAACGGCATGTCTCACCAAGAGATGTGCACCAGTCCCTATGGCTACAAGCCGGGCATGAAGCTGTACTACACTCACTGCACTGGTCCGGGTAGCCTCGCGTACTGGAATTCAGGCACAGAACGCGGCAGCAGCATCTACTGGAAAGCGGGGACAGGTCAGTCCATCGCGAGTGATTGGGTCGGGCCTTGTATGGATGCGGAGTTGGATACGGTGTGGTGCGCGCAGATGCGCAAGGACGTGCAGCTTCAGAACACGTCGATCTTAGACTGGATGAACGCAAATTTATCGTCACTTTCGCCCGGAATCGCGGGCCATCAGACTTCTAACTCCACCTTCAACCCTTGCTACGCCCAAGCCGTCAGCTCTACGCTTTCACAGCAGAGTCTCTCGAACCTCGTGAATGCGACCGTGCAGGCCCTGAACCTAGTCGAAGGCGAGTGAGCTAAAGGGCCGTCCACAGATGGTCCCTCGGCGATCAAACTCCCCGTAGAGATTTCTCTTTATCGAATCAATCTTGTTGCGCTCTTTGCAGATGAACTGCGAGTAGAAGCCGTTGCAGTCTGCAGTCGTGCAGCGGCCTCGGTTGTCGAGCCCTGTGCGCGAAAGACTGCCGGCCCGTTGCATTTCATTCTGGAAGGTGCCGAGCATGCTGTTATCGCTGCAAACGAAGTTGTTGCACGCGCGCGGCAACCGGTCGGGCTGTGGAAACGTTTCCATTTCGATCGCCATGGTTCGCAGCTGGTTGCACATGCGCACCATCGGATAAAGCGACTGGGTGACGATCTCTTGCTTGCGCACTTGTGTGGTGTTGCCGTGGTTGAAGTTACGCTGGTCGATCTTAGCCTGGGCGACCAGACGATCCAGTTCGTTCTCGAAGCGACTGGCCATCATGACTTGCAGTCCGCGACGGTGACCTTCCATGATGCCGTTGTCTTGCGGGATGTTCGCCAGAGTCGCACGACGATCGTTTTGCGCCGTCACGACTGCGCCTAAGGTTTGTCCCTGCTCGAGGCGCGCATTGAAGAGAGCGACTTGATCTGCCTCACCGCTGCCATGGCGCTGGGCCAATCGAAGCACGGTTTCAATGGAAGTGAGTCCACCGGGTGGAAGTGCACTCCGCACTTCGTTGAGTTGCTCCGGCGTGAGGTCGAATTCGGTTTCAAGCACTGCGCCTTTTTGCTGGGCCTGATCGACGAATGTTTTAAGTGATTGAGCAGCCGCATGGGCAGCTGTGAGCTCGTCTCTCAGAGCACGGTAACCGTCGGGCCGAACGTTGAGATTGTGGGCACGGATGTAGGCCTCGATCTGCGTGCGATTCATGTTCGGTGAGATGTTGGCGAGCAGTCGATCGGCGGCCTCTGTGAGCAAAGCCGAAAGAGGAACATCTTGTCCGTCGACGCGAGTCACTGGGCGCTGAAGTTCGCGTGCGATGGTACTGACCTGATCCGAGGTGAGGGGATTAGGACCATCGGCTGGAGCAAGCGCCAATTGGCGCGTGACGCTACTGAGTTGTGGAATGAAACTATCAAGACCGTTCAGGTAACTCGTCAGCGATGCACCGTTGAGGTCCGCGCACACCATGCGCTCGACGTCCATGTTGGCATTAAGCTGAGATTCGATGCCATTGCGTGCGCAGCGGAACGCGCGCTTTTCAATGTCTTCATACATACAAGCAAGATCGTTGAACTGAGTCCGTGAGATGAGCTGCTGGCTCTGGGGCTCACTGGTGAAGAGGTCACCTAGCAATCGGCTGATGAGGCCGACGGCACCGGATGCGAGAACAGTGAAGGGGCTCGACGGATCCATACCAATCATCGCTGCCCGAGACGCGAGCTGGAACCCGTTCTGAATCAGACCTGCGCGGGCCGCGCCCGTCGCATCGACACATCCGGGATTGTTGATCATTTCCTCGAGAGTTCGCATGGCCAGCTGCATGGCCTCGACCTGCGTGGCCACAGCTTGCGAAGCTTGAACGGCTTGCGTCGATTGTGCACACTCGTATTCCCAGCGACTTTTCTGGGAAGATAAAATACCGGCAGCGCACAGAACAGCTTGTTCGCGATTCGTCGCCGTCGAGCAGCGGCGGAAATTTTCCGCACCGGTGTCTGCGCCCGGATTAAAAGTCGCAAGGAAAAAATCGTACTCTTGGTTGAAGAGTCGCTCGTAGTTCCAGCACGTCGTCGTGATGTTACCGACGTAACCGGCCGGCAGGTTCCCGCCATTGGAGTTTTGGTAGTTGGTGATAGCGGTTGCTAGCAATGTGCTCGAACGGTCCTGACCTTGTGGGGGACGACAGGCATCAGTTCCTTCCAGTGCCCGGATGGCCGAAAGCACACCGCCGAGAACGCGGCCGTCGTCTTGTTCGTGCACGGTCTTAAATGAACATTGAAGTGCGCTGAGATCTGTCGCTTGAGGTAGGCGTGCAGGTGCTGCTGTTGCTTGGGAGTAGGGCGAGCCCTGACCACCTTGGGGTTGTCCCCCTTGCTCTTGTCCGAAGGGATCACCTCCGTCTTCTGGTGGCTTTGGTAGCACTTCCTGCGCGAAGCTAGGAGCTATGAGACTTAGGCAAAGAATAAGAGAGAGGATTGTTCTTGCACTCATTGCATCAGCCCTTCGACAAATTTATCAAACTCGGGACGAGCGTTAACGCCCTTAGGGAAAGTGAAAGATACCAGGACAGGTGTAACTACTTTGCCTTTGACGGGCTCGAGATAGCGTACGAGATGCGCGTCCTTTTCATGGAGAACACAGACTTGTCGTTTGCCGCCTTTCCATTCGGCGCTCTTCGACTTCTGGCATGTTTCCT
>JAUMHG010034794.1:0-10966 GCA_032359395.1 Enteromius anoplus
TGACCAGTTGGATGGTAAAAAATGCTAGAAGTCTTTCAAACGTAATTAGAAATTTAAAAATAAACACTAAACATGCCGAAAACAGTGAAAAGAACGTTTTTGAGTCAAGAAATAAAGGTCTCAATCCTAGCTTTACTGGCACAAGGATTCAGTGAGCATCAAGTTGCTTCTATCCTTCAAATTTCAAAGACGGCAATTCACAAAAAAATTAAACAAACGTGCATTGTTTTGTATTGGTGGTGTATTGGTGAGATTAACAGTTTTAAGAATAAAATCCAAAAGTAACTGAATTTTCTGCAGTGATCTCTCATTTTTTTTCCAGAGCTGTGTATGGTAGGCCTATGTGGTGGTGGGCAGGTTGGACCATAAAATGCCAGGGCCGATTTTTACTCCCAGTCCAGCCCTGGATGGAAGTTACTTGTTTTAACTGGTCTTCCAGCTTGGATAGGCATTATCTAATTCCTACAGCTAAGAAAGTGACCAAAACCCTTTAAATTCAGCTTGTTGACCATCTAAAACTTGTCCAACAGCAGAGAATATAACTTCAAATCATGAGTCATAACTCTCCTGCACAATAATTCGTACTTGTTTACATCTCTTCACATCATGTTTTAAACAGGATGTATGGTACTCCACATGCTTCAACCGTAAATTCTTTCTCAACAGACAAAGGCTCATGTTATGGAGTGGGTTCTGGCACTATAGCAAGTATTATATTTGCTGATGTTGCAGTGACGGTCCTCATTGTTACTACCACCTACTGGTGTGCCAGCAAGCGCAGACAAAGGAAAGAAAAAGGTGAGTAATTACATAGACACACATTTTCTCTAGCAATTCTGAAATCGGAGCACAGAAGACATTTAACATGCACGTGTCCATGTGTTTCTTTAGCGGACGAAGTCTACATGAATGTCAGAGCAAATTGCAAAACATGAAGATCTTTGGAAGACTGACATGAATAACCAAAACGCATATGGTCATTGATGATGATTGGTATTTTAAATATATTTCTAGCTTAGTCTGATGCTCTGCATACTTTAAACTGTGTTTATATTATAGTTGCTTTGTAAATAAGACAATGGTACCATATTTATGTCATCACACTGAAAACTTTAAAATAGGCCTAATTAAACTACTTCTTAATCAGAGTATACTAGTACTCTGTTTAGTAGTCAATAAATGCTGTGGAGGAAAAAACACTGACACCTAGTGGATAGTATTTTCTTCAACTAGAACAGAAGTGCCCGAACCTCCAAACTAGATTGAGGGGTCATAAATGAAATATGAATTGGCTTAAAGCTTTCTCCACAATCAGTTTTTTTCTTTGGAGTGTAATCCATTAATATGTCTTTTCACAATGACAATATTGGTATTACTTTTTTAATACCACTCCCTGTCAAACTTTGCAGTTATCTTTAGAAAATGCTTTTTGCTTGAAAACTTATTTATCAGCATGATTTCTTGCCACACAACCTTTATTTGGAACAACTAAAAGAACATCCTTATTTCTGGAAAATTGTTTCTGTAATCAATTGTTGTTGGTGAACCAGTTGACAGTGATGGCAATTTGTTGAATGATTCTGCTTTTATTTTAAGATATCACTTTCCTGTATCTAAAAATAAACATTCAGTTTGAATAATGCTCTTTAGAAACAATAACAGTGGCTCATTGATTTCTGTTTGTTTCTTCGGTCCTGGATCCGCAGTGGTTGGTTCTATTTCTTTCTCTGTTAAAAACTCCAATCTAAAATTTGGGTGTTTTTGTACCTTGTTGTTTCTAAATCTTTGTCATTTTTTATTGAAATAACCTTTTTGATGATATTAAGTGGGTATATGTTTGGTCACTCCCTCAGAAAAAATTCTTAACAAATACAATTAAAGACTCGTTTCTTTCTATTAGTCAATAGACTTTTATTAAAACGTATTTGGAATATTTTGTACGTACTATTCTTTTCGGTTTGTTTTGTACGTACTGTATCTTTGTTACTTATTGCAAAATAAATGATTGAGGGGTCATGGCAAGTCAAGTCAGTGTTGTATTATACACAATTATACAATATTAATTTGACATTATTTTTCAATTAAAATAGCTAATTTTGTTTTTATTTTTATTTTGCAAAAATAAATAAATAAATAAACTTAATAAATGATAAATTAAGTTTTTTTTCTTTTTTTTTTGCCATAAATGTCCAAGATTTTGAGTCCTATACAATCTTTTTTTTTTTTTTTTTTTTTTTTAAGTGTGTAGTTGTGTATTATGATACAGGCAGATGTCAGCGATGTCTCACAGTTTGTTTGCAACAGGTTTAAGAAGTCATTAGTAAGATGTTATCATTTGAGTATATGGCTGCATAGCTTAAGCAAAAAGTGCACTAAATTTTTTTTTTTTTTGCAAGTGTATGTGAAAGATGTGTATTGTGTACATGTAGTTTAACATATACTTTGCCCTCTCTTTTATCCAAGGATCTTGATCTCCTCCAATCACGTTCTGCTCTGAGCTGATAACTTAGCAAAATAAGAGTTAGCCCACAAAATCAGCAAAGATGTGACCTTTGTCTTGCCTGTGTATACTCATACTTTTAACATTAGCATGTTATTTTTTGTATATTGTGATAAATATGAAAAATGACTCTTCTCTGGAATCTCCCAGAAATTCCCGTGTCTAAAACAAACACAAGACTGTGACTCTTCTGCTGAAAAAAAAAAGGAAGTAGAAAATGCAATTTTTTAGCACATACATTTCTAAAAAATGTTTGCACTTTGGTAATGATAGATATTATTTTGGAGAAATTTCATTTAAATTCTTTGAACATGATACCTGCACAAAATGTAAGTTCAGTATTTATGCATTAAACAATAAAATAGTAGACCATCAATTATTTTAAACACAAGAACAAATCCTATTTTAAACAAATCCTTTTTTTATTAGTAAAGTTATGTTACTACAGGATAAGCTACTGTTTTAGCCAATGTAAGACAAAGGTCATTTATCTGTCAGGCTGAGCTTCTGGAAATAACCTGACACGACCATCAATTTGTTTGTCTACTACACAAGACAGGTCTTCAGGTGAAACTGAACTACACTCTCCAGTATCACTTATTTAAAGATCAGCATCCTTTTTTATATAAAATGTTATTGTTAGCAGAACAGGATATAAGTTTTGCCTTCTACCTGTTTGGGTTTATCAGATACTGGCTTTAGTAGTCACATCCTGTGCTGTGAGGCTTTTAACCACAACCAGGTCCCTCTTACTAGCCTCTTGCTCACATATCCAACTTACTGTGAAACTACATTTACTAAGAAGTACATTTCAAAATAAACAGATATATTTTGAGTTGCATCTCATGTAAATCAACTGTATGCTCAGATTTAGTTTTCAACTTAACCTTGTACCTTAGACCTGTATTATTCAATTGATGACAGGTTAAAACGTAAACATTAAGTACTGAACTAGGTTAAGTGTGTGTATGTGTGTGTCTGTGTGTGCTACATGTGCAGCTCCTCCCCATTATCCTTTGGTTCTATTTTGATGGATGGTGATAAGTCATCAGCACATACTCGGTGATTTTTCACACACAGACAATTTCCATCTCATTCAGTCTCAAATTCGAGGTGTTTTAGCTCACGGGCTGCACTGTTCAAGTCAGGGCTCCACCGACCCTGTGTAACAATTCTCTCCTAAACCTTCACTCATTATGAGAAGGACTGTATACATAATGGTCCCCATGAATGGACTCTTTGGTGAGTACAATTTACAAATGTACTTAGTAAGTTCAAATGAACTCTTTTTGTATTGTTCTCTACAAATCCTCAGCATTAAAATGATCAGTTGGCTTTGGAGTCAGTAAAGCACAATATTTGAAGCACAATGTAGGACATTTTCAAAGCTCGAAACAGACTTTAGTATTTTTTACTACAAAACAATCTACAAGATAAAAGATGGTAATCCAATAACTATGTAGAAAAAGCGTAACAAGACAAATTATTGTTATATATTATTATTTTATAGCATAAGTTTCACATCAGCGTGGATATATACTGTATACGTTATGTTGTATTTTCTGAATTTTAAACTTTTTGTATATTATAACATAAATGTGTATAATACATTCTTAAATATATATACTGTATATGTCTGTAGTATTACAACGTGATTACATTTGCTGTAAAAACTAAATTGCAGAACTATGTACTCAATGATTAATGCAAGAAATCAAGAGGAAATGGTTTTTGTAGTTCGGTTGGTTGGCTTGTGAACACTGTATTATAATGTTTTCTCTTCCCTCTCTTTCTTTCTCATTTTTATCAGCAGGATTGGTTGAGGGGAATCAAGGTAATAATTCCTTCATACATATCTGAAATTCAGTTTCTTTTGGCATATTATAAAGTGAATGTGGCGTTGTTGTTTTTTTTTTGTTTTGTTTCTCAGACTGCAGTTCATGTTACCAGTTGGACATTGGAGTGGCTATCGGGATCATCACTTGTGACATCATCCTCACACTCCTCATCGCTTTCTCAGTCTACTGTTTGGTTTCCAATCAGAAAAGAAGAGGCAGTTTACATACACATGCCAGATGCTGTGGGTCAGGTATGCCTGCTTATAAGAGAAATCAAAAACTATTATTACACGCGTATTCCATTCAAATTGACATCATCTTTTTTCTGATGTTTAAGCTAAAGCAAAAACTCACCAGCCATCAATGAGGCCAAAGACGATTGAAGTGGAATCACCTTATCAGGTAAACTGAGCAATGTGGCAATTATGTATTTGACTACAAAACTAAAAACAAAATTGTATTTATAGTAGATGCAACATATTTGTGAGATACTTCAAATGAAATTTCTTGATTAATCTAAATCTCTTTTTTTTCCATGATGGTTTGACAGGAACTTTATGGAGTCCAATCAGATATATACAGTGATCTTCAGCAGTATCGGAAATGAGGTGACTAAGTGGCATGTACTGTTAGTCGTGGGTCTTGTGCAAACCTGAGAATATTTTAGTTTGCATACGTTTTGAAACTGCCACAAATGTGTATTTGGCATAAATAAGCTACAATAATTGATTTTTACAGAATTTTGTTTTTGAATACATGTGATTGGTCACGTGGCATGTATACATACCATACATAAATATATTTTCATAGTTTGTGAAAAGGAAATGATCTTTAAGAATTTGTGGTTGTTAATATCACAGTAAAAGCTTTTTTCATCTTTGTCTTTTTTTTACTCAAAACCTGTAATGGAAATAGATCCGAATATAATTCCCTTGCTCTTTATGTAGAAATAAATGTTTTGTTTTGATTGTGTGACCTTTTCTTTCTTTATTTGTCTACTTTAATGGACAGCATAGATAGCTGGACGAAGCCACACTCAAATATCCACTATTTTTTTCCTTTTTTTTTTCTTTTTTTTTTTTCTTTTTCTTTTTCCTCAAGTGGTTAGGACGTGGATGCAGCGTAGCGGACCTGTTCAGAAATCACATAACAGCATGAATCAGTTAAACAAAACGGAAAGGTGCCATGTAACGGTTTCCAATTATTTAAGACTAAATGAATTTTAAGTCCTAAATCTTTAATCCTGGTACTTCTGTGTGATTTTGGCCATTTTCATTATCGCTGACCTATTGTTTCAGTAAGACAAGTGTGATGATCAAATCAAGGAAATGAAAACAATGGGCGTTTTAACTTTTCACCTGGCACTAAGTTTAAGTGCGACCACTTCCAGCGTCCACAAGAGTGCACTATTATCTCAGTGTGTTACCTGTCACATTCACTGTAAATTCTGCCTCGGATCGATCATTCATGTCTTATTTTGAAGCCCCTTTCAGTTAAAATGTCTCGTTTGTCTTTGCACACAATGGACGATTTAAATAGCATTCTGAGATACTTGAGAAACTTTATTTTAAGGATCATTCATGCTGGACTTGCATCCGAGGCTATTGAAATTTAAGTGGATATTTAAAACAGCTGCTGTTTTGTGAAAATGATGGTTCTTTACTACACAGCATAAACAACTTGAATGATGCTCTGGCATAATAAGGCTCGCGTAGCCAGACGCCGCTATGACGTAATAGACCGAATTCCAGAGACAGAACTATGAAGATAGATTTGCGTTGATTTTTATTTTTATTTTTAAAGAGACTAACAGTTAATAACAGAAAATTAAATGTTGACAACATCTGATATTTATTATAAAACAGTTTTAGAAACATGCCAGAACTAAAATTAAAATAGAAAATTGATGTTGACACGCAAGAACGCATGGAGCTACGTCATTGTTTTACGTACGTGCGTAGAGTTGGGCCGAATGGTAAGAATTGAATTTTCTACATCTTAACTCAGCCGTATGTGTGTTCAGTGATTGAACAAATTTTGTCTTCCACGTGGCTGGTATTCTGCTGGATTTAGGAAAAGACAAATACAAACTAACGTTAAACTTTGAGTCGACGATTATTTTTGCAATTACAGTTCAAAATCAGTGGCATGTATCCGTGCATATTTCATGATTCTGTCTTAAAGCTAGGCTGTTTGTTTGCGGGACACATGGACAAACAAAGAGAGCGTTCAGATGAAATTAGGTTAGGCTAATCTTTTAATAATCTTACATCAGGTTTTTAAATAGGATTTCAAACACTTTCTTTTGCTTCCTGTGCACTATTTACCCAAAGCCTGGCATGCTTGAACTTCTCAGAAAGAAACAGCAGGATCATATTCAGAGAAAGAAACCAATTATTTTCTGAATTTGCACTGGTTTGTTTGCTGAAATTTTTTTGAATATTTTTGTTCACATTTGAATGGGCAGGGTTACTATGTATCCCTGCTTTTCAAACGTAACGATTACTTACTATTAAAAAAATATATGGAGTACAAACTGTTTGTCTTCGTCTGCCCATAGTTTCTGCTGTTGGAATGCACTGGGCAGGACAAATAGAGGAGGAACTGGAGGAGTGTGGCGTCTATCCTGACCTTGGCAGCCAGTTATTAGCTTTAGGCTTATAGTTTGATCATTTATCTGACTATCAAAATACATTCCTTGACTGACAAGCACAACAAACAGAGTTTCAGTCTCTCACAGGTCATCTTTAATGTTCCAGGAAAGGACGCGTTATCCATATAACATGAAGCCAAACTGTAAACAACACATGTAAAGCTGCAATAAACACAGACACACCATCAAGGTTCTTTTTTTACACAATTGTTTTTCTATATAAATATTATTTTTCCAGACACATTTTAAACTGTACACTAACTTTAAACACCATATTAGCTCAAACAAAAACTCTAATCCTTAGGAAATATATTAAATAGTCAAATGTTTTATTTGTATTAATTTATTGATTTGTTTGAGGAAAGGCATTTCCACAACAAGGAGAAATTAAAATTATAAAACGTTAGTGTAAAGACATCATAATGCTACAATTCATGTTTTTTTTTTTAACCTTTTATTATTTAAAGAACCCTGAAATAAAGTGTCATAGTTTTCACAAATATACTAAGCAGTATGACAGTTTTCAACACCGATGACAATAAGAAATGTTCCTTTGAGCACCAAATCAGCATATCAGAATGATTTCTGAAGAATACAGCATTGGTGAGCATAAGAAACCTTTAAAAACATAAAACATATTACAGATTGTACTCTATATTAGTCGGGGCATCCCATGAATGTAATGGACCTTTACAGTCACCTGCTGACACCAAACAAACCACAATGTGGCTGATTTAAAAGCCTAGCAGGGACCACTACAAATCAGCTTTAGCATATCCCACTGTATTAGTGACAACATTTCTAAGTATTCAACATAGCCGAGTATATACACACTGTCTTCTTCCTTCTTGCAACTGGCTGGAATTACAAAATAATTCTGTGACCTTTTACTAAGCACACAAGCCTTACTTAGGTAAAAAAATGTAAACCATTGTAAATCCCTCCCTGCATAGCCCAACTGTGTGGATACTGAACTGCCATTAATTCCACTCTTTTTTCTTCATCTAGTTGTAGTTAACGTGAATAAATTCCAAACACTGACTATATTGTCCATCATAACACATATTTTCCTGAAGGTGTTGCATTGGTAAACATAATGTAACCATATCAGCTGCGTGATTCATGTCCGCTGTGAACATGTGATAATAGCATCTTGCAATTAAGCGATGTGTACAGTTGGAGTTTTGTAAACATGTAAGGTCTTTTTTTTTCATAGGAACTCTTATCGTGCAACTGTTTGAAACATTTCCAAAAATGCCAAATCTGATGGTGCTGTAATTAGCTTCTGGCTTGTTATCTTCCTGCCCTCCTCATTGCTACAGTATGAGGCCTGATCGGCGCTGGGAGATTGGGTGCCCTGTCAAATCAAACAAACTCTCTCTGTGTTAGCACTCGGGTGGCTGGTGTTGATAAAAAAAAAAAAACCATCATGCCGATGGGAGAGGATTCGCATGAACCAACTCCAGCGAGAAGTGCTAATTCATCTTCGTTGGTTTACCAATGAAGGACAAAACCATTTTGTGCAATTTCATGTAGGCAAAAAAACGGCATCAAATTAAATATTTCGCATGAAGTAAAAACTTCTCTACAAACTATTATTTGGCAAGGATGCATTCAAATGCTATGGATATTATTACGAAATGCAGTTATTTCTGTTCATCAAAGAATTTTGAAAAGCTTATGTGTGGAGAATGTTATATAGAAAGCACTGCTTTCAACATTGATAGTTTAAAATGTTTCCTGTGAACCAAATCAATATATTAAAAACGACCTCTGAAGGATTATGTGACTCTAAAGACTGGAGTAGTGGTGGCTGAAAAATTTTAATTTGCCATCGCACTGATAAATTACTTTTATTAAAATGGAAAACAGATAAAGTTTTTTAATAATATTTAGTAAGTGTTTTTACTTATTTCAGGTCAAAGAATTGGTGAGCATAAGAGACTCTCAGAAGCATTTAAAAAATCTAACCAAATCCATTCAGTCCCCAAAGTCTTCAGTCGCTGGGGTATATTTGTAGCAATAGCTAAAAATAAATTGTATGGTTCAAAATTATAGATTTTTTTTAAAATGTAAAGATAGTAAGTAAAGATCATGTTCCATAAAGATATTTAGTCAATTTCCTACCGAAAATACATTAACTTTCTTTTGTAATATGACTTGATAAGATCTTCTCTTGGACAACTTTAAAGGTGATTGTCTCAGCATTTAGATTTTTCTGTACCCTAAGATTCCAGATTTTCATATAGTTGTATCCAAATCATACATCAATGGAAAGCTTATTTTAAGGGTGGTTTACCTGCAGTGGTTCAGGCTGTAGGATTGCATAAATGACTAAAGAACGGTGGTATAAAACTGTACATTTCTAGTCTATTACCACCCACTAAGCGCAGAAATAAGCGCAGTTAGAATAGCTAAATACGTGGGAGAGCATTACTATTAAGTGACTATGCTGTCAGTGTTCACTGTCAGCACTTCAGTGTTCACTTCAATAGCTCCATTTTTCTTTTATTCCAAAAATCATGCTCCATTAAGATATTTTTGTAAATTTCCTTTCTTAAAAATATCAAAACTTGATTTTTTGTATTAGTAATATGTATTGCTAAGAACTTTAAAGGCATTTTTTCCTTATGATTTCGAGTATTTAGATTTTTTGCACCCTCAGATTCCAGATTTTCAAAATAGGTGTATCTCGGCCAAATATAGTCATATCCTAACAAACCATATATCAATAGAAACTTCCGGATGATGTATAAATCTTAATAAAAAATAAAAATAAAAAACCTTATGACTGGGTTTGTGGTCTGGGGCCACATACTGATGATCTCTCTTCTTCTTTTTTTTTTCAAATAGCACGTAGGCTTTAGTTCTCATAGCTAAAACAAACAACAACAACAACATAGCTATCTTTTATTTGGCAGCAGGTGACATTGGGGGAGGGGCATTTTAAGTCTAGAAAGCACTTGATTGAACAAAATTCTGTGTAGTGTAGGATGAGTCATGAATGGGGCAGTCCTGGCCAAATGGATAGGGAGTTGGACTTGTAACCCAAAGGTTGTGTAACCCAAAGTAACCAGCACTCTCCCTGGGGCCCCGCAGCAATGGCTGCCCACTGCTCCGGGTGTGTGTTCACGGTGTGTGTGTGTGTGGTTGTTCACTTTTCACTGCTGTGTGTGTGCACTTAGATGGGTTTAATGCAGAGCATAAATTCCTGGTAGGGGAAACCATACCTGGCCACTTGTCACATCCTTTCCTTCCTTTTTCAATATACCTTTTAGTACAGTACACCGTTACACTTGAATTTAATTGGGTTCAAATCTACTTCCTTTTTTGTATTTGATTAAAATTATATATATATATACATACCCACACAATAAAATATTACATTAGGCTATATATAGAGATAAACAGAGAGCAAGGAAAGTTATTTTGTTACATTTTAGTGATTACCCCTTTTTTATTTGCATTAAAATTACATATAAAGAAAGATGAGATGAGCCAGAAACTGACATCTCCATAGCAAGTTTCATAACATGGGGTCAAGTGAAACTCTATCAAAGTTTCTGACCCACTTTTGATTTTCCTGAGCCAGAGCTGGGAAATAGATTGGATAATTTGATTCTGACTTGCCCTGGTAATTTTCTGCCTCTGTAAGTGTGTGTATTTGTGGAGAGCACTACATTGTTCAGTGGCAGTGGGTAAAGGAGTGTTGTGTGACTAAAGTGTCACATTGATGATCCTTGGCCTGAAAAAAAGTCAGTAACAGGGTCATCCTCTTATCTTGTCAGAACACTGGAGCTTTGCAAACTGACAGGGCCTAAGGGGCATATTCAAAGTGGTCTCTCATTTTCCTGCCTTGCTTTTATTGAAATTGTTTAAAGCATTCTTGGAGTGCATTATGCAATGTCAGGACTTGCGAATCTCCAAAGTAAGTACATAAAATCTACGTATTTGCACTTTTTATTATTCAGTTTT